>CM046449.1:69930048-70175048 GCA_025506515.1 Flaveria trinervia | reverse complement strand
TTTTAGTTTTAACAATAATTAGTTACAAATTAAATTATATTTTAATAAAATTAAGTCTTATTAAAGTATTTTAATATAACGTTATTTATTTCTAGAAAAAAATTGCGATTAATATAGTATTAAATTAGTATTAATTAAGAATTTTTTTTGAAGTCAAGATCTTTACAAAAAAAATGTAAATTGAAAGTGATGAGAACCGTGGACAATCCTAACTGTAGCCTAGATGTAGATGATGTGAACGTGGTAAAATAAACATATTACTGATAGTTATTTTAATTTATTAGTATAGATGCCACTAGGTAAACTTGCTAACGTGGTTTCTTGTATAATATATACATTCTGAGTGATATAAATATTCAAGTTGAAAATTCTATACTTCCTAACGTGATAATCGTTGTATTTTGTATTTCAAGTTATTGGTTATTTTGTATTGCAATCATTTGTTAGTAATGTTCACACTCTCGTTCCAAATCGTGAGATACACGCAGAAGTAAGTGTTTACTCATCCTGAAATGACGTGTAAAAATCTTAGGATTGTATAGAGGTTTTGACACAAAAAATAATCATGCATTAACTGGTTGTTGGCTGCATGATGATCCTGTTCTAACTCTTTTTCTTTTCATGATCGGACATGGAGGATGATTAACATATGTCATTAATGTTAGATATTTTAATGTAATTGGATTGACTAATGAGCAATATGATCATAATATCCATCAAACAAGTTAGGAGATGTGAAGTGCATGTTTGTTTAAGTGTATTATGATCTTCAATAATAAAATTTTTTTTTGGGGCGAAGCCCTTAAGCAATGGAGGTTCTAACGGGGCAACACCCCCTTGGCAGGGGTCCGGGGGCAGCGCCCCTGGTAGCGGGGTCCAAGGCAGTTTTTCCAGAATTTCACATGTGAAATTCGAGTGGAAAATACGTACTTTTAATGATTATTTAAAATAAAAATAAATTTGATGAAACTGCCAAATGACAGTTTTTCCTGTTTTTTCACTCCAAAACGGAATGAGATGAGGAATGTTAGTCATATGCTCATTCTCGAATTCTTATTCTTCTTGTTCACAAAAATTCACACAACACAACATACGAATTCTTGATCTCGTCTGAGTTGTATCCGATTGATTTATTCGGGCGAACCACCGAATAATTTCGATCTGAAAATAATCTTCACGACTCTCAAACTATTCAAGTTTAATTTCAAGTATTCTACAATTAACTCCGCCATAAGATCAACCACATTTTTTATTGTCTCGTCGATCTCATGCGAATATGAAGACGTACTATCTGCACTGGTTGGTTGATGGTGAATAACTTTTCATTTTTTACGCATTGAATAAAACTCTTGAAATAAGTTGTTGTAAATTTGACAAGTATTAGATAGAGTTTGAGTTTACTTTTATAAAGGAAAAAACATAAAGCAAAATAAAATTTTAAATGCTCCAACGTTCGCTAGCAACAGCTAGTTTCCAGAGATATCGTATCATGTGGTGTTTAATAAGCTGAAAAATACATAACTCCGATTTTAGTTACAATCGTTATTTGGTAACACAATAATTCCTTTATTATTTGATGCTTTATAAAATATAACTTAAAATAAACTCTTATCTATCCATTTATGTACTGGCTTACGATAAACATAGCTATTAGCATTTAGAACTAAAAAGATAAACTTCTTATTAGAATCATACAAAAATCATTCTACTTTCGGAATATATTATTCTTATACACAACCAAAAAACAAATCACAACCTTACGAGATCAAAATGAATACCAACATTACTTTTTTAATATCATGTCAAATAATGACTTAAAACTTTAAAAAGAAATTTGCCAGCACTCTACAAAAACGTCAGGCCTTGGAGACATTCTTCTTGCGACCCGATTGTCGGCTTCCGCTCGCAGCTCCTAGTGGCGGGAAATCATCTTCGCCACTGAAGGGAGACGGGTTGCTCGGTTTTGAAACAACACGAGCAGGAACAGGAGCAGAAACAGGAGATGCTTCCTCAGTTTTGTTCTGCTTTTGATGAGGCGGTGATTCAGATGGACTGATGGCCAAAGGCCGTAAACCATGCAGCTCGCGAACAGGTGCATAACCGTAAGGAATCTTTCTCTCGTCCATTTTCCTAAAAGTGATGGAGATCCTGCAAAAATAGAAGGGGAATTAAGACACCCATCACCCATTATATAAAACGAGACAATCTAAAGTAGCTTGCACCCATACAGATATGATCATAAATTGAACATGTATACATGGTAATGGTTATCTAAGATCATACCTTTTGGCGGGTACTGCTGGGACACAATGTTTGGCGACATCTGCACCGTTGCCCTTCAACACAAGCACTGACCTGAATTATGTATGTGCGAAAGGTCAACCATCAGAGTCGGCATTTTTTTACATATGTATAATTAGGAAGTTAAAACTTTGAGGAAGTATGATTTCGTACCCGACTGGTAAGGCATGGAAAATGGCCCCGCGAATTCTCCAAGCCCAACAATTTTGAGGTTTGAACCAAATAGTATATTGCATTGGGTCAAGAACGAAATGGTGCAAAACGGCCTAAGGAAGTCATGATGATCAATATGTGGCGGAATGCAATCCCCTTCCTCGTATATGTTCACGATGCAGCTGTTTGGGACACATGTTGGGGTAGAACGTGCCACCTCACCATTCTTTTGATCATATTTATGAAGATTGGAGGCAGGGGATCAACTTCTTCATCTCTGATTATGCCTGGAGGGTTACCATATTTATCCTGGAGAGTTTTATAAGAGTCAATACAGAACCTAAAATGTATAAAGTAAAGAAGGAAATATAAAGAGTGATGAAATGCATTCATACCACGGCATAATTATAGCAACAGCCAAACTGAATTGTAACACGCCCTTTGCCTCGCATCCACTTTGAAGGTTCTGAATACGTCCGCTCTGCAAATTTTCGTCATTATCAGTACAGAGAATGAAAGAAATGACACAGTTTTAGGGGTTTAGCACTAGCGTTTTGATGTACAATTTATATAAGAATGGCAGAGTAAAAGGGACCATTTTAACCTATTTTTAAGGTGCGAATTGACCAACTCCGGTTATGTTTTATCTCTCTAACAGGTTGAACGAGTAAAACAGAAAATAGAAATACAGACCTCTAAGACGTCCCTTTTGGCCCATGCGTTGAAATTCATACACGGATTCAACAATCTTCTTTTGCTCCTCGGCATTGAAGACTTGAGTGTGCAACTCAAGCCCTTGAAGCACATTAATATTCTTTCCATTAACTCTCTCGAAGTGTGTGAAGTTGGTCTTCCTTCCAACATTAGCAACCCTTAACTTTTCCATCTGCTCCTCAGACTGCAACCCATCCTCCGATGTAGACTTTGATAGACTTGATGAGGCTGAGTGCTTGCTGTTTGTTGCATCTGGGGAGAACTTGTCGACATAAGGTTTTCGACTTCTAGAGTGAGTGTTTTCTGGAGATATAACAGACCCATTCTTGTTCAAAGATTCTTCAACACAAGATTCTAAATATCTATCAGTAATATCATCTGATCGAGTAGAATCGCCACCTGAGATTGACAAAATCTTGGTGTGTTTTCCTGCCAAAATTAAAGGATGACAGACAATGAGTACATCTACTTTGAAGTAGTTTTCAAGCTATACAAACAAAGTTTTACATATATTTGTTGCTAATCTTATCTCCCGAAATTAAACTATATAGTCAGACACGATGAATAAAAATCACAGTGAAGAGTTTTAAGAACAATATGAATCTACAATCTGTTGCTTGTTTTTTAGGTTTAGACTCTATGCTTCTTCATCATAGAATCTAAGTAATTTTATATATATCATCCAACATCACAAGTTTAGAAACCTCACCTATCCAAACTAACAAAAAAATCACAAATTTACCAAGTTTGTGAAGTAGGAAAACATGCAAAGTGAAGCACACTACACCCATCACAATACTAGAGTACTTCTGACTTCCAAAAGTTAAAACAGATTATATTCAACCTCCTAATGTATAAGATCATATAAACAATAACCCTATATCTAAGTTCCTTTACAAGACTGTAATATAGTATTTTAGTACACACCTTTTGATCACAAAAGAGAAACAACATCAATGCTACCCTTGAATTCAAAATTCCCAAGCAGAGTTCACATAAAGCAACTAAAGCATTCAATAACACTAATTACAAACCCTAACAAATCAACAGCCACTAAAACCGATTCAATCAGCACAATCAAACCCTAAACTCCAATTTTTCAAACCAAAACTCAATAAAAAACAAATCAAAATCTTACTATTAGCAATTGACAGCACACGAGCATGAATAAGACTTTCACAGCGATCACAAAACGTTTGAGACAAAATCTCCTCAATTTCTTCACGCCCAAATCTCTTCAAAATCGACAACCAATCTTCTTTCGCACTCGTCTCCTCCGGCGCCGGAACCACCACGACCGAACGTAATCCGTTCATCTTTCCGGCGGATTCGATCACAGTTGAATTCATTAATTCTTTAAATTGAGATGAAGAAGTATGAACTATAAACCCTAAACCCTAGAATTTGCACTTGAATTCAAAGAGCTAGAGGCAGAAGTGAATGAATCTATCAGTTCAGAATTGAATGAATGAATAAAAAACACCAATTTAAAGACCACAGTTACTTTTTTTTTTAGAAAATCAAAATTTTCTTTAAAAGTCATTAAAAGTTAAAAATTTTAACTTTTAATGATTTAAAAATCAAAAGGTAATTTTTGTATTGTTTTGCCAAACATGCACTAAATACTTTGTGGTTATTTATATAGTTTTTATTTTTTTACGGTACTAGTTTTAATTTTACTTTAATTAAACTAACTTTAGATAATCTAATCTAATCTATTCTAATCTAATATTTCAAGATAAAGATTTAAAATACATATATAAACAGTTTTTATATAGCTGTGATGATAAAATGTGTCTTTAAATCTTGTAGTGTGCGAATTTGATTAATTTTCTAGTAATAAGAATTGTTGTTGTAAAAAAAATTCAAAAATCATGCGCTATAAATGCCATTATTAGATGATCTACCCTTTAATTTTTTCCGCTGTCGATTTTACCCTTACCTTACTTAGAACATTAACAACTCATTTCCTAAAATAATGTGAGTATAGTTCCTATATTATATGGTATGGTTATAAGTGGTTGTAAGTGAAAGATATGAAAAATTTACTGTTAAATCTATATTTTTAGGAATCATTATTCAAAACCCTATAATGTTTTTAATATATTTTAAGTAGTTGTGAGTAAAGATAGAGAAAAAATAATGATGAAGTAGAAAAAAAAAGAAAAAATAATGATATATAATGTAATTATATGAATAAAGATAAAGAATAGATTGTGAATGCTCTTAAACCCACTTTAAAGTCCAATACTTTTATATATTAATTTGTAATTTGTAATATTAAACATTGAAACTACATAATAATAACATTACAGATTACATTTATCTATATAAAGTACTATATTTATTGCAAAATTATACTGTAATTATTTTAGGATAATATATTATAAGTTTATTATTTCATCTAAAATTATACGTAGAGTTCCTCTTTTTTCGTCGGTAGTGTTAAATTTTAGTCCGTTAATGTAAATTTTTTCTCCGGTAGTATAAATTTTATAAATATCGAGTTCGTCCCCCTATAATATTTAAATTTGCCCCCACCCCCCAACGGGGATGTTCAAGCTCTGTCATTGTATACGTAGTGGATATTTTGGGTGCTCGAAATATGATAAAATGGACACAAGTAGAACTTCAAACATTATTACAAAATAATTAAAAGTGACTTCAAACTTATAGGGTTCCAACCTCTTAATGAATACCAAACACAACTTTTCATATATTATTGCACCAATAGGGGCTCTAAATGCTAATTAACCACTACACTTGATTTAAAAGGAGATTTAGTAAAATGGTTTTATCTACATGTCATGTAAATAATATTTTAAATATTACACCGCTACGCATAGTATAACTAAAAGTTTTCATTGGATATGAAAAATGGTCTAACTCATTATTTGTCCGAAATTATCTACATGAATCATGTGTTACAAAACAGATGGCCTTAAACGATGGACGGACATGCCAAAAACCTTTTGGATAAAAATGATCATCAGAAAGGTAGCCTAAAGAACAAAAAGTACGGTGTCAGACAGAATGGACGGAAGTCTGGCATAGGAAAAGGTACAATGGCGTTTCAACTCAAAGAAGAATCACAACCTTCTACATTTCCAACCTTCCTGGGTATCAAGCTCACTTTTGTAGAAAGCTTTCCAATCTTTTTTCGTCGGTAGTGTTAAATTTTAGTCCGTTAATGTAAATTTTTTCTCCGGTAGTATAAATTATAAATATCGAGTTCGTCCCCCTATAATATTTAAATTTGCCCTCACCCCCAACGGGGATGTTCAAGCTCTGTCATTGTATACGTAGTGGATATTTTGGGTGCTCGAAATATGATAAAATGGACACAAGTAGAACTTCAAACATTACTACAAAATAATTAAAAGTGACTTCAAACTTATAGGGTTCCAACCTTTTAACGAATACCAAACACAACTTTTCATATATTATTGCATCAATAGGGGCTCTAAACGCTAATTAACCACTACACTTGATTTAAAAGGAGATTTAGTAAAATAGTTTTATCTACATGTCATGTAAATAATATTTTAAATAACCACCGCTACGCATAGTATAACTAAAAGTTTTCATTGGATATGAAAAATGGTCTAACTCATTATTTGTCCGAAATTATCTACATGAATCATGTGTTACAAAACAGATGGCCTTAAGCGACGGACGGACATGCCAAAAACCTTTTGGATAAAAATGATCATCAGAAAAGTAGCCTAAAGAACAAAAAGTACGGTGTCAGACAGAATGGACGGAAGTCCGGCACAGGAAAAGGTACAATGGCGTTTCAACTCAAAGAAGAATCACAACCTTCTACATTTCCACCTTCCTGGGTATCAAGCTCACTTTTGTGGAAAGCTTTCCAACCTTTTGGCGAGATAAAAGATGCGTATGTTGCTAGGAAAAAGGATTCTAGTGGGAATCACTTCGGTTTTGTAAGGTATGAAGGCGTAACCAATTTGAAAGACGTTCTTGCTGGGATGAATACCGTAAAGATCTACGAGGCGAAAGTCGATGCTAAACTTGCAAGATATGACAGGAATCACCAAAGAATAGAAAATCAATGGGCAACTGATTGAAAATTACCAGTGAATCGAAACTCTCCAGCAAATATGGTGAGGACCATCGAGTTTAATGATGTTAAAAACGGGATGTCCTCTGCGGATGCGATCAAAAGATCTTGTCCAAATTTAGCATACGTGAAATCAATTTCTATTGATAGCAATCCATCCTCATATGGGAAACACTACATGAAAAGGTCCATCCTGTGCGAGGCAAAAGACTTAGGATCATTATGTTCATCCAGAAAGTTGTTGAATTTAGTGGGCTACAATCAAGCTGCCATTTCATATGTTGGTGGATTAAAAGTGATGCACATTTTCAAGGACCATAAACAAGCAACTGATTTCTTAAATAAGAAATCTTCTATCTAGATGAAATTCTATGAAAAGGTTGAACTATGGGAGGGCCAATTCATCCCATCGGATCGAATCGACTGTCTCAAAGTGTTTGAAATTCCATTCCAATTAAGAGATTGTGCTATCTTTGACAAAGTTGGTAATTTATTCGGCAAAATCGCATGGCCCTCTAATTATTCATGGAAGTCGTAGATAACTCCTTTGGTCGATGTTTTGTGCTCACCTCATCTAGAAAAAAAATTGAAGAACAAATCAATGTAAACTGGGATAACAGATCCTGCAAAGTTTGGGTTTCTGAGGATTATAACAATTGGTCTCTATCTTTTCCAATCGATTCAAATGCGTCTTGCTCCTGTGAAATGCCTTAATCGGAAGGATCCGCCATGAACGCTGTGGACTTAGAAGATGGAGAATTCTGACTTGCAGAAGTTTTGGATGATAACAGAAGGAACTCTCTAGTGAGCAAGCAACCAGTGGAATGTGAACCATTGCATAACGTTCAAATGCTTGGGGAACTGGATCGTCAATTGCATGGGCAGAAGGATAACATTAATTCTAACTCTCTAAAATCCAAAAGTGTTTGCAGGACTTTCAACTTTGATAACAGGAGCTCTTCTTTTACGATTGGGTCTAATCACCCCCAAGCCCATTTACCCAAGTCTAGTAAACAACCCAGATGCTTGCGGATCCCATCATCTACTGGCCCAACAATTGGCCCAAATGACCTAGGTTTTTCTTGTTCGACCGCCCCATCACTTGGGTACTCTGGTATTCTTTTTGAAGATCTGAACAACCCCCTTACAGTTGATTCCATACGTTCGATTAAGACAATGAATGTTAAAGTTCCAAGTGAACCCCCTTTGATTCCTCAAGATGTCAATCCTGTGAGGGTGGAATCTCCTACCCAGCACATTGAATCTTTACCAGTTAATGATCCGCAGCCCCAATCCAAGGACCCGGACTTTGATCACAAGCTTGAAGGCACAATAAATGTTGATCTTGGATGGGGTTTGACTTAAAAGGTTTTGAACCTCAGATTAGTGCTCTAATAATTAGCAAAGGTGAAAATCAGATCCCCAATGAATTTTCTGTCATTAAATTCTAGGGAAGTTGGGGATCCTCAGAAAACCAACTGGATTAGAGGGATAAAATCAACCCATGGTGTTCATTTCATATCAATTCAGGAGTCCAAATTAAGCAACACTTCAAAGTTCTTATTCAACAAACTTTGGGGGAAATCCAAATTTGAGTTCGAGATAGTTGATGCTTCTATGCGATTGGGAGGGCTAATATGCTTATGGAACCCTTCTATTTTTCAAGTAATAGCGTCATCAAGGGTAAGCATTTCTTAATTATTACTGGAACTATTATCGGTTCAGGGAACTTATAAACATTGCTAATATTTATGCGCCCAACGACCATCTAGCTAGGAAATCCTTATGGGGTATTCTGTTAAATTATCATTTTTCTCTCCGGGGCTTCTGGATTCTAATGGGTGATTTTAATGACGTTTGGGTCCCTAAGGAAAGATTTAACTCATAATTCAATCCTACTTTTTCAATGCTTTTAACCAGTTTATTTTCTCTCTACTGGCCTTATGGAATACCATATGGGTGGCAACAAGTTTACATACATGTCAGATAAAGGTGATAACTAAGTAAGCTTGATAGATTTCTTGTTTGTAAGGGTTTCATGAATGCTAGGCCAACAGCCTCTTGTCTTGCTTTGGCCCCTGAGGCATCAGATCATTGTCCCATTGTGTTATTATCGATTCCAACTGATTTTGGCCCCACCCCATTTAGAGTTTTTAACTCTTGGATGGAATTCCCTAGATATTTGAGCATGTGGAACAGTTATGCAAATCTTTTTTTATCAATGGTGTTGGACCAAAAGAACCAATGAGCCTGATCAGAGAAACCTCTAAGTCCCACAGGACATCACAACAGCTGAAAGACCTGATCAGCTGTTCTACAAAGTCTGAAGAATACAACTGCTGAAGTATTTCTGAAGTACTGAAGACAAAGACTGAGACAACAGCTGAAGATCTAAAGTCTGAAGACTTCAACAAGTACTGAAGACAAAGACTGAAGATCAACAGCTGAAAGACAAAGTCTGATGTTCAAGTACTGAAGACATCAGCTGATGCTAACAGCTGATGACAACAGCTGAAGAGGGCTTCTTCAGTTGTTGTGATGGTTTTTCTTCATCAGTAGTTTTCTTTTCCTTTCAGTAGTTTGTTTACTTTTCTGTAGTTTTGTTTCCTTTTCAGTACTTGTAAACAACTGAAGAGGTTGTTCTTCAGTTGTTGTAGTATCAGTAGTTTTATTTTTTCAGTAGTTGTAAATAAGATGTTTAACACTTAGGAACATTTGTAAGAAGATGTCAGTTGTTGACATCTTCAGTAGTTGTTAAACATCAGTAGTTATAAAACGGTTACATGTCACTTTCAAGTGACATCAGCCTACGTCATTCTTTCCTTTATAAGGAAGATGACTCACCTGAAATCGTGCCATTGAGGCCGACAATCTTAATGCAATATTCCTTTTGTCTGATATTTCTCTCTCTATAACAAAATTCTTTTATCGCTTTATATCGAATGTTCTTGCTTGAATTTGTCTAATTCTGAGCTATTCCGCTGCTATATCTGTTCAATCGATTAAACCAAGAGGCTGAGATCCTAACAAATGGTATCAGAGCAGTTAATCATTGATCGATCTAACAATTGATCATTGAAACTGTTCAATCGCTCTAAGTTTGATCGAATTAGCAAATTCGCAAGGATCTGTTATAGAGATTGAGAGTGTATCGCTTCTGGCCGTTTTATTTGAGGTTCTGTGTGGTTCTGAGCTAAATTTATTGTGATTTTACTTGAATCTGTCTGATTTTCCACAATGACTACTTCTTCGAATGATCCTTTCAATACTGGATCCTCTACCAAGCCTCCGATCTTGGTGAGGAATGAGTATAACATTTGGCAGAGAAGATTGCTCCATCACCTGTCTGTCAATAGCTCAGGTTGTTGGACATCTGTGGTACATGGACCACATAAGCCAATGGTGAATGATCCGGAAACAAACCAGTTGGTTCCAAAGAAGAAGGAGCATACTCCGATGAGGACAAGAAGTTGTTTGAAATCGATGCAAAAGCCCATGGAATTTTGCTATGGCTATTCCTAATGAGATTTACTCTGGGCTTCTGCATTGTGAGTCTGCTCATGACCTCTGGAAAGCCATCAAAGAACAATTTGGTGGTACTGATGAGGTTTTAGCAAACAACAGGAAATCCTCGCCCAACAATATGAGACTTTCTCTCATAGAAAGGGTGAGACTCTGACTCAACAATTTGAGCGGTTTTCATGTTTAATCTCTGAATTGAAAATGGTTAAACATGATATACCAGGAGTCAGATGAACATAGATTCCTAAGATCACTATCACTGCCTGAGAGATGGAACACATATACCATTGTTCTACGCTCAAATGCTGATGTTGATCGCCTATCTCTCACCCAACTTCATGGGAACTGCTTACATTCGAGAGAGAGATAGAGCAGAAAAGGAAATTGGCTTCATCTGGCAAGCTCACTGAGGATTTTGTCCAAGGGAACACTGCCCTGATTGGACATCAAGAGTCAGAATATGCGTCATCTGAAAGCCAGTATGATGAGCATATTGATTTCTCTACAAACACTTCTGAGCCTGCCTTTGTGAGTGTTGATAGTTATTCTGCTGGTAGTAATAGTGACAATCTATGTTTCATCATGGATGATCTCAAGGGGATTGCTGATGATGACTTAGAAGAGATGGATATTTTGAGCCAAATGGCCTTGATAAATATCAGATCTCAGAAGTTCTACAAAAGAACTGGAAGGAAATTCCCAGGACTCTCTGGCAAAACCAAAGTTGGTTTGACAAGAGTAAGTTGAAGTGCCATAAATGCCACAGGCTTGGACACTTTGCAAGAGAATGTAGATCATCTGGATCTAACTCTCCTGCACCTTTTGTGACTTACCCTGGCAATAGTCAACAAAACAGAGGGCAACAACCTGTCAATTCTGGTTATCATCATCAACCACAATCTCCTGCATATTTTGTTCCACAGGGGCCAATGCCATATCCATACCCCTGCTATTACATGCCACAACCAGGCCAGGTTCAAGCACCCACTGCTCAGCAACCACATGCACTCCCTGAGCCTCAACCATCCCAATCTCATCAACCTAATCAACTTCAACAACACAGCTTCTTCACACCAGGAGTTGTTGACTGGAGCAGCTTACCAGATGATGTGTCTGGTAATGAACAACTGTTCTCAGGTGCTGGTCAACATGGTGGTGAGCATCCTTTTGGAAATCTAGCTCTCATGACTTTGGAATCCTCTGATGGATCATCCTCAAGTACCTCTTCAACACAGGTATCACAGGTATCCTCTGAGGCTAAGGCCAAATTATGTTCTGAAACTTGCATAGCAGCATTTGCCTCTATAGAGAAGCAATGTGGCTTTAATCAATAAAATGTAGAGCTAGAACAAATAATTTCCAAAAATAAAGCTGAGTTTGAGTCTGTGCTGAAAGAGAAAACTGATGAGATTTATAAATTAAAATGCCAAATCTCTGATGATAAGGCTAGGGAGGATGTACTCTTAGAGAAGTACAAAGACCTCAAAGATACTCTTGCTGTCACCAAGTAGAGTGTGATCGATGGGTACAATCTTGCAAGGGCTTTGAAATGCTTCTTAGTAAGCAAACTGCTTCCAATGTGAAGTTTGGAATTGGTTATAATCACACTGCTCCTCCTACAGATTTTGCTTCAAGAGCAGGAGTAGAATCTGATGGAGAAAGTAATGACCAATCCACCTCATCATGTGATTCACTACTTGATAAAGCACCATCAGTAGTTGAAGTCAGTAGTAATCCCTCTGTGAACCTATCAGCTGATATTGATGGTTCAACTGCTGACACTCACATGATCAATGAGTTGATCAACCCAAGTGTTATCCCTAGAAGTACTGAGGTACTGGAGAGCAGGGGATAACATCTGGAGTTCAAATCCCAATAACTGACAGCACTAAAGAGAAGAAAACTGTCAGTAGGAAGGATTTGAAGCCTACTAAGGAGTTGACAAGAAGGCAAAAAGTGCTTCTAAACTGCTGAAGAGCAAGTCTTCAGTAGTTTCATCTTCTTCAGTTGATGATCAACAGAAGATGAAGAAGAAACCATGTGAAATATGTGGTCTATTCAATCATCTCACAGATGATTGTTGGTACAAAAAGGGATCCAAACTCAAACAAATGGATAAAATTAAAGAAAACTTGGCTAAAATGAAAACTGAGTTTGAGTCCAAGTTTGTACCAGCAGCATCAAATCCTGTTACTCCTATGTCCAAAAAGAAATCTAAAAGGGAAGGAGTGCAACAGGCAATAGCTGAGGTTGCTCAAAAGAAGATGGTGCAACACAAGAACTCATCATCAAACACCAATACCAATGTGTCTGAAGAGCTGAAAGCTCTTTCCCAGAATCAGACACAGCTGGTAATGATGGTTCAACATCTGTTGGGAAGAGTTAACCAACTTGATGGCCCTGTGTTGAAACCCCAGAAAAGGAGATCCAAGCCAAAGGATTCCTCTTCTACACCATCTCCTTCACCTCAAGCTATTGTGCCCAATAAACCTGTTAGTTTACCATCTATTGATGAGACCAGGCCCAAAACCAAAAAGGTTTGGGTCTCCAAAACTAACTGATTGTTTATTAATGCAGGTTTCTTCACCAATGCCAGTAGCATCTGGTATTAGACAGTGGGGGATCTATGCATATGACTGGGAAAACTCACTTCTTAATGACTACTCTCCAGGAAGGAAGGGTTTTGTTTCCTTTGGCAATGATGCAAGAGGTTACATCATCATCGGAAGGGCTTTGTTTCCAATGGGGAAATAAGGTTTGATGATGTCAACCATGTGGAAAATCTCAAGTATAACCTCTTGAGTGTCAGTCAATTGTGTGACAAAGGCCATGTTGCCCTTTTCACAAGCCAGAACTGCAGGATTCTGTCATCCAAAGTTCTGAGTTTGATTGACAAGGTATTGGATGCTCACACTCTCCTGAAGGCCAACAGGACAGGAAGAGTGTATGCCTTAGATCTTTCCAAGAAAATAGATCTCAAAGGTCATCCTTGCCTATTTTCCAAGGCCTCTCCTCAAGAATCTAATCTATGGCATAGAAGGCTGGGACATGTTAACTTCAAGAACATGAATCAGCTGATACACCATAGTTTAGTAAGGGGAATGCCTATGAAGGAGTTCAAGTGTGAAAACAACTGCACTGCTTGTTTGAAAGGAAAACAGCACAAGGTTTCATTCCCACCTATTGAAGAACCAAAGTCCACTGCCTGCTTACAACTTCTTCACATGGATCTCTTTGGTCCTGTGAGAGTGATGAGCATGGCAAGAAGAAATACTGTCTGGTAATTGTGGATGATTACTCCAGATTTGTATGGACTTTCTTTCTACATTCAAAGGATGAGGCTGCACAGAAGATCATAAACTTTGTGTTGTATGCTGAGAAGCAGTATTCCCTCTCAGTCAAGTGTATTAGAAGTGACAATGGAACAGAATTCAGGAACAATACACTTGATGAGTTCTACCTTTCCAAGGGAATAAAGAGACAGTTTAGTATTCCAAGAACTCCTGAACAGAATGGAGTTGTGGAGAGAAAGAACAGGACCCTCATTGAAGCTGCAAGGTCTATGTTGGCTGATTCTGGACTGCCATTGACCTTTTGGGCTGAAGCTGTCAACACAGCATGCTATGTGCAGAATAGAGTGCTAATAAATCAGAGGTTGATGAAGACTCCATATGAAGTTCTACATCATTTGGCCCCTCTCATTTCATTCTTTAGAGCATTTGGGTGTCCCTGTTTCATTCTCAACACAAAGGATCAGCTCCAGAAATTTGATCCTAAGGTGGATGCAGGGTACTTTGTTGGTTATTCATCAACTTGCAAGGCATACAGAGTCTTCAACTGCAGAACAAAGATGGTTGAAGAGACTCTACATGTCAAGTTCAATGAATCTCCAAAGGACAAGATTCCACAAAGCCCTGTGGAGCTCTTTGATTTGGACATACTGCAATATGTTCCTTATCAATCTCCTGCTGTTGCTCCTGTCAACAGTTCACCACCTGGTGTTACTACTGAAGATGATGATGATAGTAGTAATCACCTCTTCAGGTTTAGTGACCAACTGCCTGTGTCCTCTAAACCTGATGCTCCTGTAGCTCCAGCAGCACCATCCACAACAAATGCTGATGAGATTTCTGCATCCTCAACTTCATTTGAGTTGCCACCATCTTCATGGTTTCAAGAATCTGCATCAACATCTGCTGCTGCTGAAGGTCCTACAAACACTTGCACAGATTTGATTGTTTACCAAGAGCTGAAAAATCACCCAATGTCTCAAATCCTTGGTGATATCAATGCTGGTGTTTCAACCAGAAGCCAGTTGTCCAATTTCTGCTTCTATGCTCTCTTCATCAGTCAGCTAGAGCCAAAGAACTATCATGTAGCTTTGAGAGACAATGGATGGGTTGAAGCCATGCAGCTTGAGCTTCTTCAGTTCAAAAAACAAGCAGTGGGAGCTTGTTCCTCTACCCCCAGGTAAGTGTGCAATAGGCACTAAATGGGTGTTTAGGAATAAAACTGATGAAAATGGGCTAATTGTTAAGAACAAGGCCAGACTGGTTGTGCAGGGGTTTGCACAAGAAGAAGGTATTGATTATGATGAAACCTTTGCCCCTGTAGCCAGACTGGAGGCAATTAGATTGTTTTTAGCCTATGCTGCACTCCACAATCTTAAAGTTTTTCAAATGGATGTCAAAAGTGCTTTTCTATATGGTAACATAAAAGAAGAAGTTTATGTGTGTCAACCACCAGGCTTTGAGGATAATAAGCACCCAGAATGGGTATATAAGCTTGATAAAGCTCTTTATGGGTTGAAACAAGCACCTAGAGCCTGGTATGAGACCTTATCAAACTTTCTTCTACAGAATAATTTCACTAGAGGCTCCATAGATAAAACTTTATTTATTAAGAAGGTGGATCAGCATAAGCTACTTGTTCAAATTTATGTTGATGATATTATATTTGCATCCTCTGATCCCCAATTGTGTGAGGAATTCCAAAACTTAATGCAACAGAAGTTTGAAATGAGTGCAATGGGAGAATTACAGTTCTTTCTAGGTTTGCAAATCAAACAAAAAGCTGATGGAATTTTCATTCATCAGTCTAATACACAAAAGATCTTTTGAATAAGTTTGATTTACAAAACTGTAAACCCTGTTCTACTCCCATGTGCAACACACACACAATTGGATGTTGATCAGAAAGGTAAAGATGTTGATGAAACTCTTTACAGATGTATGATTGGTTCCTTGATGTATTTAACAGCTTCTAGACCAGATATTATGTTTGCTACATGTGTTTGTGCTAGATTTCAGGCTGCACCTAAGGAGTCTCATCTGATTGCAGTCAAGAGGATCTTTAGATATCTGCAAGGTACACAATCTCTAGGCTTATGGTATTCCACTGGACATTCTTGCAAATTAGTTGCTTTCTCTGATAGTGACTATGCAGGGTGTAAGTTGACCAGGAATCAACTTCTGGTGGATGTCAATTCCTAGGCAACTGTTTGATTTCTTGGCAGAGTAAGAAACAAACATCTGTTGCTACATCCACTGCTGAAGCCGAGTACATTGCTGCTGCAAGTTGTACATCCCAAGTACTCTGGCTTCAGAATCAACTTTTGGATTATGGCATTACAGAGACTAAGACTCCATTATTAATGGATAGTGCTTCAGCTCTTTGCATTGTCAAAAATCCAGTCCAGCACTCTAGGACCAAACATATAGAAATTAGACATCATTTTATAAGAGATTGTTTTGAAAAGGGTCTAATTAATCCTATGTTTGTGCCTAGTGCTGATGAGCTTGCAGACATTTTTACTAAGCCTTTGGATAGTTCAACTTTTCACAACCTGGTGTTAAGGCTTGGTATGCTGCAGCTAGAATAAGTGACAACTACTGATGATCTCAGTAATTACTGATGATCATTGGTAACCATGTCACATATAAGTACTGATGAGTTATTTTACCCTCAGTAGTTTTTATAACTACTGAAGGCTAAATGCTTTAAGTACTGTACTTTATCTGTTCTAAACTACTGATGTAGTTACAACTACTGAAATCAGTAGAAACAGATAAGTACTGATGTCCTATGAAACAACTGAAAACAGCAAAAAGGCTGATGAGTAAGTGTTGAGGACAGTATGAAACAGCTGAAAGGCTATGAATTGACGACAACTACTGATGAGTACTCTCTCTTCAGTAGTTCACAAACTGTTTCTTCTTCTAAAACAACTGAAGCAATACCATGTCTTCAGTAGTTTCACAACTACTGATGACTAACACCAAGTCTTCAGTTGTTTACAACAACTGATGGCACAACCAGGGTCTTCAGTTTCACAACTACTGATGACTAATACCAAGTCCTCAGTTGTTTCAACATCTGAAGTCCAACTTGTCTTCAGTAGTTTTTTAAAACTACTGATGCCTAAATCAGAGACTTCAGTTGTTTCAACGTCTGATTGTAAACACCATGTCTTCAGTTGTTTATAACTGCTGACCACACCAATACCATCAGTCGTTTCAAACCTCTGAAAGTTAATACCACGTCATCAGTTGTTTCAAATACTGATGACTAACACCAAACCTTCAGTTGTTTCATAACCCGTACCCTATATATACCTGATCCCTCTTTCAGAGTTTTTCATTCTTTCACGACCTAAAATTTCAAAAGCTCTGAAAATCTTTCACCTTCATTAATGGCGACCATGCAACTCAAGCCTCGACACAACTGTGTCGCGTACCTCTCCTAAATCGCCCTTCTGGACCAAATTCGATAATGCTATAGATCTTATGGTCCAATCACCACTGAAAACGGCCTTCTCCTAAATCCAATCATTTATGCCGATTCGCTACATCAGTTTTGGACGAATGCAACTGTTAATGGAGAATCTATCCATTCGTCCATCAACTCTCATAAGGTGGTCATCTCTACTGCTACCATCCGCCAGATATTACTATTAGATGATGCTGCCTACCCTGTTGGATATCCTAAGCGCCAACTTGATCTTTCATTTGGACAACATGGATATCAAGGCGATCTTAGTGCTTCGACCATCCTGAAGAAACATTTTCCAGATGCTGAACGATTGATATTTCATATGGTAAATGTTTGCCTGGCCTCGAAGACTTCTTCTTGGGATCAACTGTCTTCCAGATGGCAACAGGTACTGTTCTCTATCCTTGAACAAGAACCACTAAACTTTTCTGAAATAATTTTTCTTGAAATCAAGGATATGGCCACAAAACCACTTTCTAACGTTGGATACTATATCCTCGGTTTATAATGGCCATAATAGAGAATCAGCTTCATGCTGAGGGACTAGTTGGTCTGGGAGTCCCTGCTTTGGCTGTATTGCCGGAGGTATACTCCCGACACAACACTGACCAAACTCTTAAACAGGCTGCCAAGCTGCGCAAACCCACGCAGCTGGAACCCACAGCCTCCACTTCCACATCCAAAGTCCCCTCCCAAACCCAAAAGAAGAAGCCTAAGAAGGCTACTCAGGGAGTTGAGTCCCCTGAGGATGCTCCTGCTGCACCAAAGCAGGTTATCTCTACTGGAAATAACCCCCCAGTAGAGACTATGACTCCACCACCGAAGCCGCTCAGGTTTCCTCTCAAAAGGAACCTGATGCAACCACTCAAAGGGAAGCCACACTGCTGGGATCCTCCTCACTTGAGGGGATTACCATTGAAAAGCACCACTCGCCCCGGGTGCACACTGCTTCCACACCCTCTCCTGATGCAACCGCCCCTCAAAGCCCTACAATAATTGTTGCAAAAGTGCTGAACGCAGTTGCATTCCTCACCCCCCACCCAGACACCAATCACTACTGGGATAACCTCAAACCTGAGGGGGAGGATCACAATGCTTCTGTCAACCCACAGCACAGGGGTTATCATGTTCCATCTCCTGGTGTAGACAAGAGGTGCGAACTTCTGGTGAGGCTGCCACTGCCTCTGACTCAGCAAATGACCAGGGTGCAGTTGGTAACATCTCTAAGACCTCACCAGCGGCAACAGCTGATGAAGGACATAGTCCTGAGGCTGGAAGTCCCCAGAACCAAGACAGGGGCACATGCTATAATTGATCTACACTCAAGGCATGTTAACCCGACTCTGTCAGGAGGTCAGGTGATTCAGTATCAACTGATGATGACCTGAGCTTCTTCTATGATGTAGTTGCTCAAAACACCATCCTAGAGGATGAGGTTAGCAGACTCAAAGAGCTGCTGGCCAAGATGTCTCAGGATGAAAGTCATCTGCCACCACAATACACCCACAGATGGCACCTTCTTCTGAGGTCCCCTAAACACTGAGCAATACATACTTCCAAGCCACCAGCCTCTGCTTTTGGCACTGATTCTCAGGAACAGAACCATCCTGATCAATCAGTTGCTAACCTTCAAAAATCCCTACCTCTCATCACTCCATGATCACAGATATAGTGATCAAAGCCTTGATGAGAGGCTTCCTACAAATACAACCCCTGGTGGAGGAGTTGGTGACCAAATCACTTTCTATGCTCAAACCCTTGCACCCAATGCAACCAAAAAGGGGGAGAGTCAGTCAGTTAAAGGAAAAAGGAAGAGGACAGATGGGGAGAAGGAGAAAGAATCAGAGAGGTAAATGAGAAGGAGTTGGCTGTTATAGTGTGGAGGAGACTGAGTTTGATCATGAGAAGGAGAAGGAGAGTGAGAAGAGAGCTGAAGTGAATGAAAGTCGAAAAAATTTTCATGTCACATATCAAAAGAGGAAAGGAGAGTCTGAGAAGGAGAAGGAGCTGAATGATATGGTGAAAGAAGCTGATGCCACCATAACCGTTCAATGGATAAAATCATTGATCAGTTATATAGGCAGGGTTTTGACATCCAACAACTAGACTCCGAGATCAGAAGGTTGGAGACAGAGGAGATCAACTCAAGATGGGCTAGTTATGATGCCTTAGAAAGAGAAAGGCTGGAGATAATGATTAGATTTGTAGCAAATACTTGGGAAGATCTCTGATAGAAATAAGGGCCTGGACCAGGGACAACATCTTGGCAATAACCACCAAGATTTGTTCGTCTGAAGCATACTCCAAGGGTTTAGTGATTGAGGCATTAAATGAAGCTGGGGTTGGGAACCGAAAAGAACTGACAAAATTTACTAAAGCCTCCCTTACAGCCAAAATGCTAAAACAGTCTGAAAAGCCTCTATCCTCAAAATCACTACCTCCACAACCCACTAAAACAACCCCTTTACCCTCTAAACCAACCATCCAACCCACAAAACCAAATCCTTTACCCCCAAAACCCACTGCCAGTGATGTACCTAGACAAAAGAAAAGAAAGGTACTGAGGGCTGATGAAGAAGAAGAGGAGGATGAAGACAGACTGCCACTCTCTGCAGTTATCACTTTGCCTAAGGCTAATCCAATGTCCATCACTCCTGCTTCTCAAATGCATGATGTGATGATAAAGATTGAAGAGGAACAGATGCAAAGACATGATGAGGAAATGCTGAAAAGCATTGACAAAGCATATGCCACATCCTCTTCAATGATTAGCATGAAGAAAGAAGTCTTAAGATTGTACACCCTTGCTAATACCTTTCAATACCAAAGGGAAAAAGTAAGGATATGGCCTGATCCTAGGGTGGCACACAGGATTGTCAAGAAAGAAATTCCTTCAAAATACAAGGGCCAAGTGAAGAGGGTTGTCGACGAAGACATCACTGTGGTTCTTGTAGTGTCCCCTTGGGAAATTGTAGAAGAGTTCAAGAAAGCTTGAAGCCAAACAACCACCCCAAAAGATGTTGGAGAATAAATCATAAAGAAGGATTGGTTTACAAAAGACTTGAAAACTTCAAACAAGATGAGCTCAACCTGCTCTTAGAAGGGACTCATCCAGATGAGTTGCTTACAGACAAATAACCACGGTTGAGCTCAAGAATGGAAAACAGGCCAAGTACATCTCTGAAGTGTATGGCCGAGAAGGATTGTTTGATGGTGTGCCCGAGGTGCTGACAATGGATGAGCAGATCATGTTTCTAAGGGTTACACCAGAGAATCCTATAGGCTGATACACGGGAAGTAGATCTCATGGTTGGGGTAACAGCTCAGTGTCCAAGTCCCCAATACAGAGCTCCCAACATATCATGCAAAACAGATCATCAGAGACTTCTTCCCAGGCCGGTGCTGAAAAAGGTTCACTTCTCATCTGATCAAGAGGATAAAAAGACCAATCTATCTGCCAAAATAAGTGGGACTCGTTAATAACTTAGAGGTTTTGGCTGCATTGGTTCAGGGGGAGTTTGTTGAACCAAAAGAACCAATGAGCCTGATCAGAGAAACCTCTAAGTCCCACAGGACATCACAACAGCTGAAGAAGACCTGATCAGCTGTTCTACAAAGTCTGAAGAATACAACTGTTGAAGTATTTCTGAAGTACTGAAGACAAAGACTGAGACAACATCTGAAGATCTAAAGTCTGAAGACTTCAACAGTACTGAAGACAAAGACTGAAGATCAACAGCTGAAAGACAAAGTCTGATGTTCAAGTACTGAAGACATCAGCTGATGCTAACAGCTGATGACAACAGCTGAAGAGGGCTTCTTCAGTTGTTGTGATGGTTTTTCTTCATCAGTAGTTTTCTTTTCCTTTCAGTAGTTTGTTTACTTTTCTGTAGTTTTGTTTCCTTTTCAGTACTTGTAAACAACTGAAGAGGTTGTTCTTCAGTTGTTGTAGTATCAGTAGTTTTATGTTTTTCAGTAGTTGTAAATAAGATGTTTAACACTTAGGAACATTTGTAAGAAGATGTCAGTTGTTGACATCTTCAGTAGTTGTTAAACATCAGTAGTTATAAAACGGTTACATGTCACTTTCAAGTGACATCAGCCTACGTCATTCTTTCCTTTATAAGGAAAGATGACTCACCTGAAATCGTGCCATTGAGGCCGACAATCTTAATGCAATATTCCTTTTGTCTGATATTTCTCTCTCTATAACAAAATTCTTTTATCGCTTATATCGAATGTTCTTGCTTGAATTTGTCTAATTCTGAGCTATTCCGCTGCTATATCTGTTCAGTCGATTAAACCAAGAGGCTGAGATCCTAACAAATGGTCCTAGTGATCTGGCCCTGGCAACTAAACTAAAATGGATTAAACATGGCATTAAGACTTGGATAAATTCAGAGGGAAAAAAGAAGTATGATCTTTACAATGACATGAAGGCCAAGGTCAATTTACTTGGAGTAATTGCTGAAACAAGACCTTTAAACCAAACTGAAGTAGATCAGAGAGCGGAATACAAGAAATTCATCTTGGATACTGATCGTTTAAATCATCTTGATATTCAACAGAATTCAAGGGTGAAATGGGCAAAATGTGGTGATGAGATTTCTAGCTACTTTTTGGTATAATGAATGCTAATTTGAGCAACAATCGAATAAACGGGCTCTTAATTGGGGATGTCTGGGTCATTTCTCCCCCTGTAATTAAGGAGGAGGCTTATAAGTATTTCTCAAACAAGCTCAAGGAACCTATGTCGTCAGGACCTCGACTGAAATGCCCTAATCTTTCCCACATTTCTAACCTGGAGGCTGCTTCTCTCATTCAACCTTTCACCTTAGCGGAAATTAAGAGTGCAATTTAGGAATGTGATGGGGATAGGGCCCCTGGACCAGATGGCATAATTTTTTCCTTTATAAAGAGATGTTAGGATTGGCTTCAAGTTGATTTTAAAAACCTATTCGATGAGTTTTACAAATCCGATGTTATCCACTATGGTTGCACCTCATCTTTTTTGGCCCTTATTCCAAAAAATAGGGACCCTCCATTCTTCTCCGACTTTAGTCCCATCATTTTGATAGGGTGTATTAACAAAGTCCTATCTAAGGTCCTTGTCAATCGATTGAAGGGGGTCCTTCCTGGCCTTATTTCGGAAGAGCAATCCGCCTTTTATCTAATTGGAGCATACTTGATGGGCCTTTAATCCTTAATGAACTTGTCTCTTGGCTGAAAAAACAAAAAGGAAAGGAATGCTATTTAAAGTTGATATTGAAAAATCATTTGACTCACTTAATTGGAATTTTTTGGATAGCATTATGGATCAGATGAAATTCCTTTCCAAATGGCGTAAATGGGTTATAGTTATTCTTTCATCTAATCGAGCCTCTGTTCTTGTAAACGGTCGCCATCCCAAGAATTCACTTGTTATATGGGATTACGTCAAGGGGAACCATTATCTCCCTTCTTATTCATCATTACTATGGAGGCTCTCTCGGGTGTTATTAAGCAAGCATGCTCATTGGGAATCTATAATGGGGTACGCATCTCTTATGGCCCAACTCTATCTCACTTCCTTTTCGCCGACGATGTGATTTTTATTGGCGATTGGTTGGAATTAAATGCAATTAACCTATGGAGAATTCCAAGATGTTTTTTCTTGGCCTCAGGTCTTAAAATAAACCTCTCCAAAAGCATGCTTTTGGTATTTATGTGCACGACCAAGAATCTCAGGTTATGGCCTCAATCCTACGATGTAAAATGGGTTCCCTCCCATTCATATACTTGGGAATGATAATAGGGGCTAATATGAATTTAACGAAGAATTGAAAGCCAATTCTTGAGACTTTATAGAAACGCCTCTCAATTTGGAAAGCAAATAATCTGTCGTATGGGGGTAGGTTAACTTTGATTAAGTCGGTCCTAAACTCTCTACCCATGTATTATTTCTCTTTGTACAAGGCTCCATCTCAAGTTCTTGAGAAACTAGAGCAAATGAGAAGGTTTTTCTTTTGGGGGGCTCATCCGAACATCCAAAGATAAATTTGGTGGCTTGGAATCAACTTACTAAACCAAAAGAGTAAGGTGGCCTAGGCATTGGTTCGCTAAGTGAATTTAATGGATGCTCGCTAAATGGTGGTGGAGATTCAAAGAAGAAAAAAATGGGTTGTGGAGAAAAGTTGTTTGGGCCATACATCATAATTTGAGATCTTGGGCTCCCTTTCCAGTAAAGCTAACGATCCGGGTCCTTGGAAACAAATAATAAAAATATCTAATGATTTCTCTCTACTTGGCATCAACTTTACTTTGTCTTTCAAGGGAGTCCCAGGTTGTGGTTCTAGAATTTTATTTTGGATTGATTATTGGATAGATGAGAAGCCTTTGTACTAAAAGTTCCATACTTTGTTCTCCATTGAGTCCTCAAAACTTTGTTCAATTATTGATAGAATTCAAGTAGTTAATGGCATTTCTATTGTGACTTTTTGCTGGAAAAGGACTCCCTCTTCATGGTTGGAGATATCTGAACTTACCCAATTGTCATCACTACTTGGTTCGGTCTCTCTCTCATCATCAATTGATCGATGGTCATGGGCTCTTAATAGGGCTGAACCCTTCTCAGTCAAGGAAGTAAAACGTCATATTCATTCAAGGATTAGCTCTAAACCAGATGTAGTATTTCCATGGAATAGTTGGGTATCGCCAAAAAGTAAATTTCCTGGCATGGCGCGCAAACCTGGATCTCCTTCGGACTAGAGTATCCTTGGTGACTAAAAAGGTAAATGTGGTATCCTCTTCCTGAAGTTTTTGTGGAGAATATTTCAAGACTCTAGATCATCTCTTTATCGGTTGTGGTTTTATCCAATCATGTTGGGACTACATCTTTTATTGGTGTGACCTCCCCAACCTATTCATGTTCACTGTTAAAGATACCATACTCTTTCATAAGTATTCTCCTGGTTCTAAGTCTAGAAAGAAGACTATTCATTCAATAGTTTTATCGGCTATGTGGAGTATTTGGAAAGCCCGAAACGAACTTATTTTCAAGCAAAAGCAGATCTCTCCAGCAACCTAATTGAAGAAATCAAAGTGCTTTGGGTGAAAAATAAATCACATATGAAGTCCCTAACATGGGAACAATGGTGTAATTTGATGTTCACTAGTGCCTACTATTTGGTTTTGTCTCTTTTCTTATTGTAATTCTTTCTCTTTGTACCTTTTGCTAACTATTGTTAGTTGAGTTAATTCCATTGCTTTATTGGCCGTTCAAAAAAAAGAAAGGTAGCCTAAAAAGACACCAATGTAATTATCATTTAATGTATTTAGACTTGGATGGAAGCATCAAAGAAGGATTAGTGACAAACACCACATGCTTAACTAAACCAACTTCACCAAATCTAATATCTATATCTATAGATATTAATAAAAGAAGAATTTTTTTGCCACTTGTCATATTCTTAAACCACTTTTTTGACACTTGTCATTTTTCTAAGTATCCTCATTTTATTTTCTCTTATTAAAGTAATTTAAACACTTAAATAATTTCTCTCTCTTCATAAAAACTAATTTGATCAATTAATATATTTTTCTCTCTCATCAACATTTTTTAAAAATCAAACTATATTTTTAAAAATAAATTTTATTAAGAAAATTTAAATTCATATATTTTCTAAAATATTAAACCTTTTGAAACAAAATATTCTAAATTAGTCCTTTTTTAAAAGTAGATTTATTAAATCAACCAGAATAATAAAAAATAAATTTTTATAATAAAATCTTAAAACAATATTTAAAAATAAAACTATTTAGATAAAAGATTTAAAAATAGTATAATTGTTTTATCACTTGAACAAGTACGTTTATATAATTTTATACATATCTTATATTAAAATATCGTACTGTAACTTTTCGTGTTTATTACTAATTATAACCTGTTTAACTAGACTATCTATTTATCTATATATTTATCTGTCTATAACCTATCTATTGTTTATTTACTTGAAATAGTTATTCATATGCAATTCTAATCATATTTTATTTTCAAGCATGGTTTTATAATTTATAAATCTTTATTACTAATTATTTATTATTTTATTTATTCAACTCGCGTAATACATGGGACACTAACCTAGTTTTGATATATTAGTTACTTTGTAATATTTAAATATTTAATACATGTCTAAATAAACAAGATTTTATATTTGGAAAGATATTGTATTATCTCACTACTCTAACAAAAGGTAATATTATATTACTTCTTATTAATTTTTTTTTGTTTATCGCTTTAATTAAATAACCATATTAATTACTAAAAATATCATTTAATTTTGAGTAAATTACCATTTGCATCCCTCACGTTTGTTCATTTTAACCATTTGCATCCCTGCGGTTTTATAATTGTCATCTGGCCCCTAACGTTTCACTTTTATATCCATTTGTATCCAAAAGCTTAACACCGTTAGTTTTTCCGTTAATTCTTTCATAAAAAGACTAAAATGCCCCTAAGAATTAAAAATAAAACTAAAAATATTATGGGACCCCACATCTTTTGCTTCTTCTTCTTTGACCACCATAAACACACATTTACTTTCTCTCTCTCAAACATAAACACAACTCACTCCACCAAATAACACCACCACTTCAGGGACATCCAACGCCTGGAATGGGAGCTTTTGAACGCCAAGATTGGGCGATGGATACGTGCATAAAAAATGTGCGTCTGGGTTTTGTTTGCAAGCGAGAAGAGACTCTGCGACCAGATCTTCCAAGGATTAGTATTATGTAACACCCGATTATTTTAAAAAAGACAAGAAATGAAGAATAAAAGAAAGAAAAGCAATAAAGTCCAAGTGGAGGTACTAAAAGTGTCCAAAAGGACAAAACCTTTAAAAAGTTGGTGTAAAGGTGGGCATGGTCGCCCACCCTCTTTTCACATCACTTTCACTTCGGTTTTAGAGAGAGAGAGAAAGGAAGAGAACAGAACTTCAGGTTTTGAAGAAGGAGAAAAGAAGAAATTGAATTTAAGGTAAGAATTCAAGGTTTTTAAGTGTTTATGACGGGTTTTATCCCGGTTATATGTTTATGTGCTTATGTGTTTGTGTATGTGCTCGGGTGTGTGTGTTTGGTGGGGTTTTTAGGTGTTATAACTCGGTTGCAAAAGAGTTAGAAGGAAGATACACCCAAGTTGCATCAGGTGAGTTCTAGACCCCGGTTTTTACTTGTTTTAAACTCTCTTTGGGGCTGAAAATGTATTAAAACGATTTTTAAATGTTTATGTATGTATACCCGTATGTATTATGCATGTTGGATGTTGATTCTTGAATGCTTATAGGTTGTTCATGTTTAGAATAGCCATGTTAAGCTTAGAACAGATGGGTTTGATGATTGGGTTTGAAAACATACTAGAAACATGTTACACAAGAGGTCCATGCGCCTGAAAATGCCTTAGAAGGATTTAAGTATAACCCATGCGCCTGAACAGTAGCCCATGCGCCTGAAATTTGCCTTAGAAATGTTTAAGTATAGCCCATGCGCCTGAACAGTGGTCCATGCGCCTAGAAATATTAGTCGGACGACTAAGTGTAGGGACATGCGCCCCAATAGTGCCCATGCGCCCAAGTGGCCCATGCGCCTAAGTGTCCATGCGTCCGAATAACCCATGCGCCTAAGTGTTCATACGCCCGAATAGTGCCCATGCGCCTGAATTGTTCATGCGCCTAAGAGTTAAAGTAGTTAAGTGTTGACTGATGCGCCTACATAGTGATGAAACGCCCAAACAGGGCTCATGCGCCCAAATAGTGTCTAAGCGCCCAACACTTAGAATTTATTACAGAATTCTTGGGAGTTTGTGCTCTTAGGGTTTTGACCGAGGGTTGACTAGGGCTTATTAATGATGTGTTTCATGTATGGTTATGATTACCTTATGATTGTTTCTTATTATTATTATTCCTATTATTATTATTACTTATAGTGTGTGACTTTACGTGGTATGTTTATTATCGTAACGTAAAGTATATTGTAATAATAAAGAGAAAGAGCAATAAAGAAAAGAAGAGAAACATTAATAAAATGTTAACAAGTCTTGCAAGCTTACAGGAGGTACACGACCGTGTTGTCGTTAGCTCAACTGTGTTGAGGGTTATCTACCTTATTATACACACAGGGCCAGTCTTGGAGATTGGTAGGACCTCTGTAGCGTACCCTAGGTGTTTGGATCGGCCTTGTATACAGTAAACAGAACCCTCTTGAGGGATATAGATGGCCCATCACCGGTTTTCATCACGCATACAGTTTAAGGTATTGCTCATTGGTCCATACAGAAAGTGAAAGATAAAGATAAAAGATTACAGGACATACAAGGCATACAGTAATGAGAACAAACAGTATATGTTCATATAGTTAATGCGTGCTCGCATATACAATAAAGAGTTGTATTTCATAAAAAGAGTATTTTCATATACAACATACAGAAAGTATTTTATTACTTTTAAAACTAGAACTCACTCAGCAACGCTAACTTTTATACATTTTCAGTTGGCAGGTAATTATTACTGAGGATGGCATGAGGGTGAAGCTACTCGGCAGGGAAAGACTGACATCCATTCGTATTTTATGTTGATGTTGTTTTGTAATGCAGTAAAACAATTCTTTTGTAATCAGTTAAACGATGATGTATTGCTCAACAACAGTGGTTTAAATGAAATGAATGGTTTTTGATAAATTATTTCCGCTGCTTAAGTTTGTATAATTATAATGTTAAATGTTTTAACTACTGTGATTGACCAACTGTGGGGTCTCCGGGAACGGGGCCTTACATACTAGGATTATGATTAGGATTAGCCACAAATGAAGCTTGTTTCATGGAAACGGTTAAAGGCCCCGCTGTTCAGCTCTTCAACTTCACTTATGCCATCAGCTCTTCAACTTCGCTTATACCATCAGCATCAGCCGACGAGCTCTTGAGAAGCTGTTCAAGATCTTGGATTTACACGATACCTTGATAGATCTGTTGCCTGATATCGACGTTATTTTTGAAGGAAAGTCAGCCAAGCAGATTAGGGTTCAAGCCACGGACATAATATCCAGGCTGGCAGAAGCTGCCAGAGGAATGCTCAATGAGTTCGAAAATGCAGTTCTTCAAGAACCTTCTAAAGTTCCTGTTCCTGGAAGAACCATTCATCCTTTGACTAGGTATGTCATGAACTACATAAGCTTGATTTCAGATTACAAACAAACCCTAGCTGAGTTGATCGTGTCTAGACCTACAACTGGTTCTAGATACTCGGATGACCTGAGTACTCCAAATATGGATTTTATAGAGCATCAACAGCAATCACCATTAGCGCTTCATCTAATCTGGACAATTGTCATATTGCAATTCAATTTACAAGGAAAATCCAAACACTATAAAGACACTTCCTTAGCTTATTTGTTTATCATGTCAAAGGCTCACCAAAACTAAGAGAAATAATAGGAGATAATTATCTGAAGAAGCTCACAACAAAGTTCAGGCAAGCTGCAAAGAGCTACCAGCGATCTGTAACATCTTGTAATTTTGGGGTTAACATTGTTAAGTTCTTGTATGGGGTAATTTTGTTATTTATGGAACTTGTGAATTTGTTATGCTTATAATTTGTTGCCTTTAATTTTTCTAATCAACTAATAATCATGATAATAATAAATAAGTAATAATAATGACAATAATAACAATAATAATAAATAATCATAAGAGCAATAATAATTATGTTACTAACAACACTAATATTAGTAATAATAATAATTATAATAATAATAAAATTATAACAATAATAATAATAAACTAAGAATAATACCAACAATAATAATTTTATTATTAATAATATAGAATTAGTAAACTTAAAATGTATATAAAACATTGATTTAAAAGTCAAAGGGGCCTAATTGTCAAATTATAAACTTTAAAGATGAGTTTAAGTATAAAATAATAAAAAAAACAAACAACAGGGACCATTTCTGTAAATTCTTAAAACATAACCCAAACCCCCCACCCAACCCCATTTTTCCGGTGGAAGGTCCGGCCACCGGCGGCCGAGCCTCCGGCCACTTAAAACCTTCAAAATCCGACATTTTCTTAACCCAAAACCAACCCAAATCGTTCCTTTTGCACGTTTCGAACTTAAATACATGGTTTAATTGAGTTAAATCGTCGGTTATTACTCGAATCATCGAGTAACCGAAACCATCAAACGCAAAGAGCCGTTCGAACGTTTAAGGCTAATAATAATCGAATTAACTAAATCTAATCGAACGTTTATCTGATACTAATCATTACAACTCTCAATTTCATCTGAATCAAACGCGAACATAAGCATCGATCATCATCTCTTTCGCGAACCTGCAACTATTCGAACATCATCTTCAGAGCTTCAAAACTCGAAATCAACATAGGGCTTTTCATCATTTAACTTATTCGAAGCTTTCTGCGAAGCGAATTTGAGTTTCATCATCGATTGTAACCTGAACGAATCGCAACACAGTCGCGGTTGTTCTTCGAGTGTTCATCATCAATCCGTGCGCAATTCGGGTAATTGAACATACATACATGCTCGATTTCTGTTGGGGAACAAAATCCCTAACATTAATTTGACTAACAAATTTGATTTGGGGGTCGATTTGAATCCAATCGAAATTAGGGTTTTTGGATTTGGGAGTATTCTGTTGATTTAGGATAAATCCATTTGAAACCGGGTTATACCGCGGCTGAGAGCCTTGGTTCACCGATTCACACCCCACATTCCAACTTAGAGGTCCCGGGTTCGAACCCGGGCACCCTCCTATTATTTTTAAAATGGCTTTTTAGCCTTAATTTTATTTTAGAAAAATTCTATTACATATAAAAATGATTTTTACAAACTTCTAAATTTTTAAAAATCAACAAAATATTTTCTGAAAATTTATCCTTATAAAATATTTTAATATTTTACTATAAAAGTTATAACTAAGTATTGTTACAAACAAATGGATTTATATAATAATTTGAATTATTAATTATTATTGAATCTTATGTTTTCTTTGATTAAAGATATATGTTTCGTTGCACAAATTATTAACAACGGCTATTTTCTCCTTTAAAATTTTATAATACTTCTCTATTGAACCAAATATATAAATAAGGGTTACTAAATTGTTTATAAAACCCCAAAAATCCTAAACTCTTGTTCGCGTTAAAACGTTAATCCTACTATTAACTTAAAAATCTTATAAATACATATTTTAGGTACATTGTGAAGGGCTACGTTGAATCGACGCTTTTTATTATTTTCTTATTAATCATCTAATAAATACTTTTTGATCAAGTGAGTATTTCCATACCCCTTTTTCTTATTTTCACACTTTGGGGTGAAACATATTAACTTATTATCATTTGCACTTGTAAACTTAATTGAGACTTGTAATCTTTATGGCAATATCATCATGCAAAGTTATGGTTAGTAGAACTTTTGTGGTTACCATGTTATGGCGTTATATGTACAATCATTAACTATTGCTAGCCCAGCAAAGTCATAGATCTATGGACAAGACAAGCCTGCTTTGGTTGATCCAAGTACACTTAGCTGATCGTATAATTGTGTAATGTTTGAGACTTGTAAAACTTTGTCGAGGTTTGATTGTTGCATTGTTCATAACATCCCTAATCACTTTATTCACTAACTTATGACTTGAATTGTCATCTTTTATATAATCTATGTCTTAAAAACTATGGAATGCTCACCAACATTATTGTTGACCTTTTATTTTTAACATGTTTCAGGAAACGCCCAAGTTTGATTCCTACACATTGAAGCTTACACATCTAGGAATGGACCTAGATAAATAAGTGAATTAAAATGACTTGTTATCTTTTATGATATGGTTTTATTTCTTTGGGACTTAAGCTTGTAATGATACAATTGAATTTTATGATTAAATTATATTTGGGTTAATAATAGCGTTATGTGGCTGTGAACGATCTTAACTCTCACTCCTCGACGTTTCCGCCGTCAAGGTTGGGGTGTGACACGATCAGTGTGGGTTAGGGTGTTGTATTGTTTGAGAGATGAAGGATTACACATAGCTAGAAGCTTTTCTTCTAGGGTTTCAAAGACTGCTTTAAGAGAATTCAAGTCTTTTAATTCCATGTTTGAAGAAGTTCATATAACACAGGATTTATGGCTAATTCCGGATACACAATTTCGTGAGGAACTAAGGATTTCAATATCAGAACTATTAATCCTAGCTTATCGATCGTTTCTTGGCAGATACAGGAGCCATATAGAGAGCGCAAGGCATCCTGAAAATTATATCAAGTATTCTGTTGAAGATCTTGAGACTACACTCTTGAATTCTTTGAAGGGTATGCTGTTTCTCAGTATTCCAGTGGGAGTGAAGAGTGTTGTTGTAGTGGAGATGGTGGACTTTTTACTGAGGTGGTGTTGGTGGGTGCAGAGTGGGGTACAAGTGTTGATGCACATTGTACATGTTCTTAAGTTGTTGGTTTGTTCTAGATGGTATATGAAGGGTAGTTTCATCATTTTAATAATAATTTTAACTGAAACATTAACAGTGTTACTTATTTGAACTCAAATAGAGATAAAAATGACAACGTATAGACTCAAATGAAGATAACATGAAACGTTAGAGGCCATATGACAATTTTGAAACCGCAGGGATGCAAGTGGTTAAAATGAACAAATATCAAGGATGCAAATGGTAATTTACTCTTTAATTTTTAGATTAAAATACATTTTTAATAATAAATATATATTTTTATTAATGTTATTTTTAAAGAAATATTTTTTTATAAAATAAGAAAATTTTCTAAAGAGCAAGTTGACATTTCCGTCCATGAAGTTTGGTGCATTTTACCATTTTCATCCGAAAACAAAGTTTTCCCCCTATGCATGCATCCCTGACATTTAAAAAACTTGTGATTTTCATCTAATTTCGTTAATCTCGTTTATTTACCTGTTATGTAACCATCATGTGTACCTCATGGAATGGACATTTATGTACTTTTACACCTTATCAGGAAACAAGTCATAAATAAACATTGTTTAATTGCCCCGAACATTCAAACATTATTCGATTGTTTTAATATTCAAAGTTTATGTCCACTTAACGGGTAAAACAAACGGCATTAACAAAAGTGAATGAAAATGGAAATTTTTACAATGTTATGGACACAGAGTGAAAAAATAAAGTTTCTCGATGACAACGGCAAAATTCACCAAACCTTAGGGACGAAAATGACAATCAACTTTTTTTCTAAAACATCAAACTTTTTAAAAAATACAAGATATTATAAAATTGGTGTTTAACAAAAAGTTAAATTTTAAGAAACACAAAATAATTAAAATCTGGATTTATAATAAGAATATCCATGGATGTTTGTGAATATACAAAATTATCGTGTAAATGAATTTTTAGATAGTTCTTTTGATTAGGATGATCTTAAAATTTTAAGATGTAAAATAAATTTTATTTTTAAACTTGAAATATAATTGATAAGGTGACATTTTTGACATTGGTTTTGTATTTTCTTGCGTTTCAACAACGTGTAAATGAGTTATTCCTGCGTTACACCTATTTTTATCACACTCTTAACATGACGCAACCTCCTTGTTAAAATGTAATACACTACAACATTCAAGAGTTCCTAAGAATTTCTTTTGTAACCACTTGTGACTTGTTACCCAATACAACTACAACATTGTATTCTTTTTACCTCTAAATCCTTATTTGTTTTTGTGATGATATGAATTTCTTATAAAGTCGTTTATCATGATACTACTCTCATATGATGTGTTAATCGTAATGTTTCTATGAGATCATGTGCGTGTGGTCTAACAAAAGTTCGTATCCGATAAAAGGATACTTGCTTTCAAGATTTCATTCAATTTCAAAACGTTACATTATACATAAAACTAACAAAAAATAGTTTGATCACTAAAAAATAAAAATATAAACATCTTTTTTCTTTATGAAAAGAGAACCTACATTAAACATAAAACAATAATACATGCAGCCTAGCCAGGAGGTAGATACACGAAGCTTATACACCAAGATGGAAAAAAACTAGTACATAGGCGAATAATAATAAGAGTAAATTACCATTTGCATCTCTAATGTTTTCCCATTTTAACCACTTGTATCCCTGCAGTTTCAAAATCTTAATTCGCCCCCTAACGTTTCATTTTTGTCTCCGTTTGAATCCAAATGACTAACTCTGTTAAATTGTTCAGTTAAATTTTTATGAAAAAGACTAAATTGCCCTTAAGAATAAAAAAAACTTTATGGGACCACCCACATCATCTTCTTCTTCTCCTTTGAGCCACACAACCCCCATACATCACGCACAATACCACCACCCACTGCCGCCATCCTCCACACCCCCGTTGCTGCCAACCTGCACAAACCCTGCCACCCCCACCACCATAAGACCTCAACTTCTCCCACATTTTAACACCCACTTTAGCATTCTCATCACCATCAACACTAACAACTCCCACCTCACCTTCCTTTCCAGCCTTAACCCTCCCAACCTCAATAAAACTCCTTGAAGAACAGGCTCCAGCTTAAAAGGCCTAAAATAGTACGCCGTTCTGCAGTTAGGGCACATGTTAAGCGCATGGTAAACACCAACATCGGAGGTGAGTGATAACAGGCGGTTCGAAAATAGTAGTCATAGGGTGCGTACACCTAGGGCTATTAACCTGTGCTTTGATATGATCATACTTGTCGGAACTACCTTCCACCACCACAACCACTGTCGCCGCCACCATGCGTTTGTCTTCGTCGCCGCCGGACTCCGACGACCGCCGGAGGGACATCAAGAAGGGTACAAACGGCAATGCGGGAAGTTCTACTGCTAAAGAAGCAGAGCTACCGCCGTACAAGCGCAACCACCCTGTTGTAGAGCATCAAAGCCTTATATGGAGAGATGAGAGCTACGATTTCACCAACGACGGTGACAAATTCAGCTTCATAACCTCCTATTCAACGTCGTCGTAGCAGTCACTAGAGTTATCGAGGATCGCCGAGAGTCCCAACAACTACGACATCCTGACGCCGAAGGAGGTTAGGGTTTTGTTTCACGACAAGTGATTGAACCGGAACCGCAGGTGCGTCACTGGTCCAAGGGTAGCAATTGAACCGCCGGTGCCGGAGAAGAGGTTGTGGTTTGTTCTGCAAACACTTCATTTACGGGAAAATCGACCTTTTTGCGGTCGAAAACGAAGTCGAGACTGATAGATCCACCGGAGATCGATCAGAAATCTGGTAGAATGCCGAAATCTGGTGTTCAAACAAAAGGTGGTAGGCGGGAGTGGAGGTGGTGGGGTTTGTGGAGGGCGGTGGTAGTGGAGGTGGTGTGGGTTGAGGTGGCTGGCGACAGTTGGAGGTGGCTGGCGACAGTTGGAGGTGGTGGGGGTTGTGGAGGTAGGCGGGAGTGGAGGTGGTGGGGTTTGTGGAGGCCGGCTGAAGTGGTGGTGGTGGGGGCTGTGGAGGCCGGCGGTAGTGGGGGTGGCAGGGGTTGTGCGGGTTGGTGGCAGTGGGGGTGTGGAGGATGGCGGCAGTGGGTGGTGGTATTGTGCGTGATGTATAAGGGTTGTGTGGCTCAAAGGAGAAGAAGAAGATGATGTGGGTGATCCCATAAAGTTTTTTTATTCTTAAGGGCAATTTAGTCTTTTTCACAAAAATTTAACTGAATAATTTAAGGGAGTTAGTCATTTGGATTCAAACGGAGACAAAAATGAAACATTAGAGGCCGAATTAAGATTTTAAAACTACAGAGATACAAGTGGTTAAAATGGGAAAATATCAGAAAATCAAATGGTAATTTACTCTACTAATCGCTTGTGAAACTAAACTTGCACCGATCCGTTCATTCCGAAGCTTAAAATTTGAATCGACTTTTGACCCACATGAATCCCACCGTCATGATTTACTCCAAAATGTTGCTTATATTGACTTTTTTGTGTTTGCAAACACCTGTTTATTTCATGCTCTCAAAAGCAACTAAACATATTAGTTTAGAAAACTAAAATCAAATAAAAGATGTCTTGTATAATTATTACAGTTGAAGGATGAAACATGTGAATTACACAATACTTAATGGATGAAAACTGTATTTTACTTTTTATAATATACTAGGTTAGTATTATGTGTATTACACTACTTGAATAAATAAAATAATATATAATTAGTAACAAAATTTTATGAATTATAAAACCATTGTTGAAGATAAAATATGATTATAATTGCATATGAATAACTATTTCAAGTAAATAAGTAATAGATAGATTATAGACAGATAGATATATAAATAAATAGATAGTCTAGTTAAACAGATTATAGTTAGTAATAAACACGAAAAGTTACAGTACGATATTTTAATATAAGATATGTATAAAATTATATATACGTACTTATTCAAAAGATTAAACAATTATACTATTTTTAAATCTTTTATCTAAATAGTTTTATTTTTAAATATTTGTTTTAAGATTTTATTATAAAAATTTATTGTTTACAAAAATCTTATTTATTAAAAACTCAAGTTTCTAATTATTCTGGTTGATTTAATAAAACTACTTTTAGAAAATTCCATATTTTTATAATTATTTCAAAAAAAACTAATTTAAAATATTTTGCTTCAAAAGATTCAAACTAATCAGCTTACTTCTGTAGCGAGTTAACGCGTCTTTGAACATCAAACTAACGATTTACCCGTCTTTAGAAAAGATATATACAAGTTTAAAGTTTAATCACAATGTAATCTTTCCATCTGTTTTGGTTAAACCCATCCAAAATCTTGTACTCACAATTCATACCATCTTCTCCGGCGATTCATCCTGCAACCAAAGTTCACCCTTTCACAAATTTGCTTTCTATCAACAAATTAACCTAAAAAATGGATATTTCCCCTCTTCTTGGTCACCGTTTTCACACAATTTTCTTCACAGTATCCCCACCACCACCACCACCACCACTTCCCTTTGCAACCAGACCCATCACCAATTCTCACTCTCCATCTACAACTACTACCACCACAAACACTAGAACACTTGGAACTCACCCTCAAGATCGACCATCGAAGACAAAAGAATACATCTCAATTTCCCACCAAGCTAGACAGTTGGCTGTACTCGACATTCAACAATCCGATGACCTACAATTGGCTCTTTCAAGGTGTAAATTTCAATCTTTAAATGTGAAATCAACATGGGTTTGATTGCAAACGTAATACCCATATGTTCAGATTTGCAGTAGTTGTTAATTTCAGTCTTTAAATGTGAAATTAACATGGTTTGATGAGATGCATTTCAATTTTGATTTGAGGATGAGTGCAGGTCAGGAGAGTTGTTGAAAGTGCAAGATTTTAATATTGTTATGCGTGAATTCGGCAAGCAAAATAGATTGAAGGATCTTTCTCAGGTTTGTCTAGATTGAGAACTCAATAATATGGTTGATTTCAATTTGATGAACTCAATTATAATGTTTGTATAGTTATAATCTGTGAAGTATTTGATTAAGTTAGATACATTTTATTTTTAACAGTAATAAGAATTACGAAATGTTCATGATGATTATATAACTGATAACACATCCACTTCAATTTCAAACTTTAAGTTTGTAATCCTGTATTAGGTTTGACAAATTGTAAGTTGACCCCAAAAGTCAAAGGGCGTTTTCTTTATTCTGTACATAAACTAAAGATTTCTTCTGGTATTGTTACTGCAGGTTTTTGAGTGGATGCAGCAATATGGGAAGCTCAACTTTGCGTCTTATAGTACATACATAAAGCTCATGGGGAGAAACCTCCATCCAAACAAGGCACTCGAAATATACAATGGCATTGAAGACAACTTAATTAGGGTTAACACATCTGTTTGCAATTCGGTTCTTGGTTGTTTGATTAAAAATGGCAAACTCGAGAAAAGCTTTGAACTTTTTCGTCACATGAAACGAGATGGTCTAGTGCCGGATGTTGTTACTTACAGTACGGTATGCCTATACCCCCCCATAGACCTTAGAAATCTTGCATAAGTTTTAGAGGTGGCAATTTTAACATGCTTACATATGAATAGGTCAATTTGGGTTGTGTTTTTTCTCAAACAGGTTAAATCATAAAAAAATTAGCTAGAAAGGGAACGAGCCAGATGGAATAAAGTCACTCATAGTGTATTTATGATGCGTACAACCTATTAAATTTTTGTTCAAGATTTACATTAGTAGTATAATAATATCGATTTGTAATCATAAGTAACACATATATTGTTTAAGTTTATGCCATCCTAATCTGACATGACCCGTGTTGACATGTACGGAAACAAACCCATTTCAACCTAAGCCTGTTTTGAGACATCACCCAACCTGACCATCTTGTCACCTCTTATATTTGTGTTAGTTTTGACTTTTGCTTCAAATTACATTTCTAATTTGTTTTTAGTTCTATTTTATTTTCTTTAGCTACTTTCAGGTTGTGCAAAAGCTCAAGATGGCTATGCCAAAGCAACAGAGCTCGTTCAGGAGCTCAATTACAAGGGGTTGCAGATGGACAGCGTTATATATGGGACACTAATTTCTGTTTGTGCTTCGTGTAAGCAATGCAAAGAAGCCGAGAGATATTTTAATCAAATGAAGATTGAAGGCCACATTCCTAATGTCTTTCATTACAGTTCTTTGCTTAATGCATATTCAGTGGATGGAAACTATGAGAAGGCTGAGGAGATTTTTAGAGAGATGAAATCAGCAGGGTTAGTTCCAAACAAGGTATGCTTCTTATCCTTCAAACAATAATATTGTGAAACTTTGTTCAAATGATTTTGTAACAACATCATGTTGCAGGTTGTTTTCACAACATTATTGAAGGTGTATGTCCGAGGAGGTTTGTTTGAAAAGGCTAGAGCGTTACTAAATGAACTAGAAGCCCTAGGCTATGCTGAAGAAGAGGTAAAGTGGGACCTTTAAAATTCTACTATGCTCACAACAAATCAACAATTCAACTTAGAAACTACGACATGATTTTCCCATAAAAATATTGAAATTAACTTCACTTACTTTTGCCATTGTCGCGATTACACATGGTCGTTATTTGTGTCTGGTGAGTTTTCTGTATTATGATTATAGAGGGATATTTTAAGGCTTTTGGTTAATATTAAACATATTTCCTTAAACTAAACGACAAGCCAAACATTGCAATTTCATGGGGCATATGAGGTGATTTTTACCTTGTTGAACATAGTAACATCGACATACAAAGATGTTAATCTTTTTTATAGTCTTTTAGTGGTTGAATTACTATTAAGCTTATGGACATTGTGATTATGTTGTAGATCCCCTACTGTTTACTAATGGATGCTCTATCAAAAGCTGGACAAATAGATGAAGCGAAGCTGGTGTTTAGTGAAATGAAGAGAAGAAATGTGAAAACAGGTGCGTGCTGTTACAGACAAACACACACACACAAAAAAAAAAAAAAAAAAAAAGAGAAATAAAGAAAGAAAATAACACTCACATACAAACGCCAAAAAAGGGAAAAAAAGCATCTAATTTTCCTGAATCCTTATTTTGCTATTTTACAAAATAAGTTTTGGAAAGTTGAAACTAACTTTTTCTTTATCCTGAAATTACATCCAGATGGGTATTCCTACAGCATAATGATTTCAGCCTTCTGTAGATATGGACTCCTTGATGATGCAAAACAACTAGCATCAGAATTTGAAGCCAAATACGAAAAATATGATGTTGTTATAATGAACACGATGCTGTGTGCCTACTGCAGAACAGGAGAAATGGAGAATGTAATGAATTTGATGAAGAAAATGGATAAATTGGCTATTAATCCTGACCGAAATACTTTTCATATTTTGATAAAGTATTTTGTCAAGGAGAAGTTATATATGCTTGCTTTTAAAACTCTGCAAGATATGCACAACAGAGGCCAACAACCAGATGAAGTATGCCCCTTCTCTTTCTTTTTCTTTTTCAGTTTATTTTCTTTTTGCTCAAAGTTTCCCATAAAAAGTTGTGTAGGTTACACATTGCATAAATAAAATGCTTGGATAATTGAAAAATATCTAAATTTCCCTTCAAATAAAAGAATCTTACAGACCCAAATGACCACCATAATTATCTTGGAGTGTTACAATATTCAACTTATGTTTAATCTTGTTTGATCGCGGTCTTTTGGTCTTTTTGCAGGATATTTGTTCTAATTTAATGTTTCATCTTGGTAAAACGGGTGCCCATTCTGAAGCGTATACTGTATATAACATGCTGAGATATAGCAAAAAACCAATGTGCAAGGATCTTCACGAGAAGGTTCTTTATATTCTCATAGCCGGACGACTTTACAAAGATGCATATGTTGTTTTCAAGGTACATTATCTAAAAGTTTATGGCCTTTTGCTGGTTTCAACTGTAACAAATGTATTAATCACAATACATTGTTTAGGACAATGCAAGGTTGATCTCTCGGCCTGCTATGAAGAGGTTTTCTAGTTCATTTATGAGGTTTGGTAATATAAATTTGATAAACGATGTCATGAAGGCTATCCACAACTCTGGATACAAGATCGGTCAGGTAATCAGAACTAGTTATTTGTTTATTAATTATTGTAACTTGAAGTCGCGATAAAATTGCCTATTTCCATATTAATGTTTCAGGGTTTATTTTCTATGGCAATAACGCGCTACATAGCTCAACCAGAAAAGAAGGACCTGCTACTTCAGTTACTGGAATGGATGTCTGGTCAAGGCTATGTTGTCGATCCAGACACAAGGAATTTGATACTAAAGAACTCAGATATATTCGGGCGCCAACAAATAGCTGAGATTTTGTCTAAACAACACATGATGTTGAGAACATTGAAAGCGAAAGAGACCAGTAAAAGATGAAGAAAGTTGGTAACTTTATGTTCCACTTACTTCCATATTCCATGGCAAAACAGGCGGGTTGGAATAATGGGTCAAAACAAGTTCTTCATCATCATCCAAAAGCATGTAGATGAGTAAAATGAACCTCACTAAGCTCGAGTTTGGCTTGTTTAGCATAAAAGAGTTAGGCTGGATTTATTATCGGCCGGATCTAGGAAGAAACATATATTGTAACGGAAATATGTAAAAATGTGGTGCTTCCATTGTACCATGTGAGTTTATCATCCTTGGGAGCTATTACATGTGTTATTGTATATACAAAAACCAGAAGGATATGTTATGCAATTTGTTTCTAAAATGACTAAACGATATGCAGTTTCTTACTAAACAAACAAAGTAAACTGAACATTAAATTATACAAGTGTAAATTATAATACATCTGAAGTTTATTCAAAACTACGAATACGTGAGAAAAAGTAACTATTTATACGAGCCAACGAAAAAGTTACTCAAACTAAGTATGTATACGAATGAGCTTTATGCAGCTTCGGGTTCAAGTTATAGCTAGTATGCACCGGCTGGCTTAAATGGAGTGATAGCTAGAGCTGTAAATGATTCCAGTTAGGGTCGGTTTGGACTCAACTGTTTACAAACCGAGCCAAACCAAGGTTCAGGATCAATTGTTTACAAACCAAGCCAAATCAGCTTATTTGTTTTAATGAGCTGAAATGCATAGCTCAACTTGGTTTGTAAAAACTGAGCCAACTCATCAAGTCAACCCATTTATTTATAAGAAACTAGATTTGTTATTTTCTACACATTTTAGTATATACAAAAACAAAATATAATATATTTAATTTTCTTTTTATCTTAATTTGTTGAGTGATTCATACTTACAAATAAGAAATGTAGTTATCATCATCATCTTTAATAGTTTTTTATCAAAACTTTTAACTATAAAATGTGATAATAGTTATCTTATTATGATCTACTTGAATATCAGGCTAATAGTAAATCGAAGTTTAGATTATCCGGTTTATAACTTCTATAAATAGTAATCTGGGTTTCATTTTAAAATAGAGACAAACCTGATTTATTTTTTAACAACAAATCTAACCTGTTTTTACTCTTAAATTACATTATGTTTGAGCTTGAATCCACGACCCTCGTTCTAAAAAATAAAACCTCTACCATCGAGCTTACCTAAGTGACTACATTTACAAAGAGATGATTTTCAAACGAACTTTTTTCAAACAAGTTTTATTTGAGCCAAAAACTTCTTAAACCATCTTGTACACAAAGCTGCTACTTATCGACAACAACAATGGTGGTGTTTGGCTTAGCTTTTTTGCAAGTGCTTTTAACTTTTTAACTTATTAAAAGTTAAAAAGTTAGAGTTTTTGTGTTTGGATAGCAAAAGTCTTTCTCAAAATAGCTTCTTGAATTGCTTGAAAAAAAAAAAGAAAATGATAAGTTATAAAAAGTAACTTCTCATTTTTTCATTTCTCATCTACCCATATTACCCTCAACCACTAACATTAATATCTGAGAGCATTCATCACTAACATTCATGAACCAAAGCATTCATCACTAACATTAATATCTGAAGAGCATTCATGAACCAGAACATTCTTCAACCACTACCATTAAAAGCATTCTTTAACCACCCAAGCAAAGCATTGAAGAGCATTCATCATCGGCACCATCGATCATGTCTAGCGCCACTGTCGTACCCACCCACAGCAGCAACTGTCAACCCGTCGACCTCCCGTCACCTCCCGTCACCCATCACAACGGAGCATTGAAGACCCACTCGATCTACCCTCTTAAAACCCCATGCCTGCTGCTGTTCTACTATCATCCATCTCATCCTCTGATTTCCTTTTTTGCGAATTCTTGTGGGTTTGTGGGTTTTGTGAATTCAGGGAGCAACAGACGTCGGATTCGCGTTATTTACGTAAGTTTTTTGTTGGTTTTGTGATTTTCATTTCCAGTATTGATTTAGATGTACAATTATGACATGCTAAAATGGAGAGGTATAATGAGGGTTTGAAAAAATAACGATTACTAGAATAAGAGTTTGAACAGATTACATACAATTATGATATATGTGAAACTAAAATTAAAAAAGACGAAGTGAAAGAACACTGCTTTTTTGGTTCTTGTGTTGGTGTAAAGTATTTTATAAAAAAAATTCTAATGAAAGTCAAATTCTTTAAACTAAGATTAAAAAGTCAAAGAAAGATAATATACATCTTCGATTACACTGTGCTCCATTATGACATGCTAGAATTTTCATTTCCAATATTGATTTCCATTTCCAGTATTGATTTCCATTTCCATTTCATATATGAAACTCTATTTGGGGAGGTATCTTAACTAAAATAGATAGAATTCAAATCTAGAAAATAACTTATTGACTTTTAACATAATGTTTTTTTATCATTTTACATCAATAAGCTAAAACAAACACTTTTTACAAAATAACTTATTGACTTTTTAGTTTATAAACTAATCCAAATATTATTTTTTAAATTTCTTTTGATAAATCATAAGTTAATAAATAAGTTAATAAGTAAAATTCTTTTCAACAAAACAACAATCTCAAACACCTCTTGCTTGTACTCTTTTGAACTTACGAGTGCACATTACATTACGTTGTTCAGTCGACCGTCGTCTCCGCCCTGAAACACAAGCGAAAGGTTTCTCCGCTAACCAAATCATCAAATGGGGGAATATTCCAACAAATCGAAGAAGAAGAAGAAGAGGAGATACCTTGAAGATTCCGTTTCCTCTTCATCACCATCATCATCATCTTCTTCAATTTCTTCTTCAGAAAGCGACGACGAATCCTCCTCCAAGCGCCGCAAAAGCAGCCGGAGGCGTCGCCGGAGCAGCGAAAGGGGGAGTTCAAGGAGAGACAAGGAGCATCGGAAGAAGAAGAAGAAGAGGAGGAGACATAGAAGCGATAAGGATAGAAGGAAGGGGAGATCGAGTCGAGAGGGGAAACCTAGGGTTTCGGATTCGGATTCTGATTCGGAAGAGGATGATGGTGATTTGATTGAGAGTGATTCTGTGGATGTGGTGAGGTATATATTGGAGGAGTTTCCTGCGGTTGCTGATGATTTGGAACAGGTACTGTTTTGTTATCCGATTGCGATTGGATTTGTGTTTGAGCTTTGAATAATATCTCTTAAGTTGATTTTGGAGTAGGAATTTAGTCGTTTACAGGTTTAGTAGTATGGCATTTGTTTTGTGTTACTAACAGGAAGCTGAAGCTAGGTTAAGGACAATAGGAAATAGGTTCGTTTAGTACAAATCATTTGATAGGATTTGTGCTAACAAGTTGGAATCATGTAGGCCGTTGTAGAAGGTGATGATTTCCTAGTAAGCAGTTGCATCTTGATATATATATATGTATGAGTTGCTTTCTAGCCCTAAAACCGAGGTTGGAATTTACACTAAACTTCATGGAAAGTCTTACAAGTATTATTGGTGTTCAACATATAACAAAATCCTAGTAAGTTTTGAATTTTGGAAGTTTTTGGTCTGACTTCAGATATCAGCAAGTATTCTGGTTTAAAAACATAACAAGTGTATAATTATGGAGTTGGAATTGATGAAGATTAGGGAGTTCAACAGCTGTATAAGATAGTGCTGCTAAGTGTTGCTTCGCTTTGTTGAATTATAATTAAAACACAGTTATAGCAAGATAGCCCCTTTTCGTGAACTGTCATCTCCCCAAACATTATTGAATAACGTGTAAACATGTTCTTTGACTGTGATATTTGTAAGATCTAGGAGAAACGTTTTTGACATCCTAACTTTTAAGTGATCGTGGATTAGCTTTGATGACTGATAATGATAATGGGTTTGCAATTGAAATGTTGCATTTTTGGGTGTAGATCAACACACAAACACAATGAAACTGCAAGAGAAAATAATAACAAAGATAAACACGCGAGATGTAACGTGGTTCGGTCGATGTGACCTATGTCCACGGGCTGCAACCAGGGTAATACTTTTATTGCTTTCTACCTCACTTGTGACGAATTACAAGTACAATACACAATATAAATAGAAAAAATTAGGATTTACAGGTTAATCCCCAAAAAAACTTTTAATGGGCTACAATCAAATAAAAAAAGGGGCCAAATCTTTAATTTAATTAATCTGCCACTAAGTTGTCTTTTAACTTGAGCTCAAATCAAGACTTCACTAACCCAACAATCTCCCACTTGGAGGCTTGATCATCTTCAAACTGCCTTCCGCTGTGAACACTTGTACCTCTTGTAATCTTCCTCATCTTCCTGGTTGTAGAGGCCTTCTCATCAGTCAATCTGAAGGCTTGTTGAACACATCAGCTACGACTGTATCTGCCCCTGACCCGTTCTTTGTCCCTAACAGCTCCAATTGAAACAAACTGCCAAATTCTGGAACAACCTGAGAACAAACACTCTCCATATATAGCAAGTAATACTTCGAAGAGATTTTATCTGATGGAATATCAGTTCTTTTAATCCACTGTCGTCTAGAACTTGTAATTGAAGCACAACCATGGTCGACTGCTTGAACTTGAGTGTTGTTCTATTGAACATTATCCTTTTTTTAGTCTTAAATAACATTAAACAAACTAGTTTAACAATGTACTTGTGAGTTCTCGACTTTGAATCTCGGTAATTATATCAAGGAATTTTGGATAAAATAAGTAACCCCAATGATCTTGGCTACACTACCATAGATCTCGACAATCATACGAAAACGAATTAATGACCAGTATCAAAACCTGATAATTAAACCTGAAGCCAAACCTGATAACCAATATACTTGGCAAGATGGGCGGGTCGGGTTGGGTCTGGTGCCAGGTTAGAATGGGTTCGGGTTAGGATGGGTTTGAGTCAGAATGTACTAATTTAAAAATGGGTTAGAATGGTTTGTGTTAGAATGGGTTTGGGTCAGAACGGGCCAGGTCAGAATGAGTTTAGACTCAAAACCACATTGATTAACAATTCCATATATAGATAAATTACAAGGTAGTAAGCACCTACCTTCTAATGAAAAAAAAAATATAACTAAGTATTACTCTAATACCTTAAGGTTGGGTTGTTCAAACCGTTCAACGCTCGCTTGACATTCGTTCGGAATTTGTTCAAAATATGCTCGTTCGAATTTTTGCTGGGTTGTAAACGAGCTGATCGGCTCGGATCAGTTTGTAACCGAGCCAAGCACGAGCAAAGGTCCGCTCGGTTTGGTTCGGATCGAATTAATATGTATATATAGTTTATACGTAGCACTCTAGAGTTTAGTAGATTTGACCCATTTGATACCAATATATAATTATATTTATGCATAATTGATCAATCAACCTAATAAAGAATTCTACATTAAACATTCAAGTGAAATTCTAAGCCGTTAAGAGAGATTTTTTTGATCATCTCCCACTCACACCGTTATCGTTATCTATAATATGTTCTTCGCCTTATCGGATACAAACTTAATTTCATTGTTAGCCACAACATATTGTCATCCATGCAAATATTATGTAATGAAATGTGATTGATTTTTAAGTCATTAAACCTTATTCGTTGTAGTATAAATCGTATGACACACAGAATAGTTGGGTTGTATAAATTGTTCGCCGCTTGTTTACGCTTGCTCAACGCTCGCTCGAAAATTTAACGCAAAAAATTGCTCATTCGGATTTCCACTCAGTTTGTAAACGAGCCAATCGGCTCGGTTCGGTTTGAAAACGATCCAAACACGAGCAAAGGTCTGCTCGGCTCGGCTCGGCTAGTGAACAACCCTACCTTTAGGTACAACTAGACAAACACAATTAACATTAAACTTTAAGAAAATGGTTATAAAAAAATAAATAAAAAGATAAATTGCATGGTGATGGTAGACATGGGATGTGCAGTTATATTGTGGTCTTCTATTCCCATCATGGAGCTTCAGTTTACTACGCCCGGTTGCCGACCTGTTCATCTCATATGACCCGTAAACCGATCTGACCCGTTCATAAATCCAATATGTTTATCACTAACACTTAGATGTCAGACTACGTGTTGATTTTAAAGAAAAGATGAGGTGGAGAAACATAGGTTATGAGAAAATCTAATCAATCCATCCTGACCCATTCTTTGTTTTTTTATGACCCATCTTGACCCGTTGATCATTTTCCCTAGTTTTAGAGTTGCCCAATTTGACCCTCTTCATAATATAACTTAACCCAATCTAACCCATTACTTCATTATTACTACCCAAATCAACCCAAATGTCCCCACTTGGATCCAAATTGCCAGGTCTAATAACCAATAATCAGAAACTGAAACAAATTGAAGACACAAACCTATTCCTCGGGTTTCTTTCTGATCAAGAACACGTGCGAAACAACAACAACAACCGGTGATTCACAGTTGTTGGTGTTGGTGACAATACGCGGGTTTTGTCTGCTTGTATTATTGTTGTGATGCAAACGTGGGGTTAGGGCTGTAAACGAGTCGAGCCGAGCCGAGCTGGCTCGAAAATTTTAACGAGCTCAAAACACCGGCTCGTGAAAAGTTCGAGCTAGCTCGTGGCTCGTTCGAGCCGGCTCGATTTAAATATTTATTTTTAATTTTTCACATTAATTTATATGAAAACACAAAAAATATATATTAGGGTTTTTACATTTTGTTAGGTACTCCATACTTATGGGAACAATATTATTATTTTGAATATAAACAATTTACTATCAAGTGATATATTTTTAAACAAAATACTTAATGTTTTTAAAATAATCCATTTTTATTTTTAAGAAAATATTTTTAAAATCCTATATAAAAATAATAATCATAATAATAGTAATAGTAATAATAATAATAATAATAATAATATAATAATAATAATAATTATACTATATAAATATATATACATATATTATATGCACCGAGCCACGAGCCGAGCCAACGAACCGAGCCACGAGCCGAGCTCGAACTGAGCTAACCCTGGCTCGAGTTTGGCTCGTTTAGAATTCGAGCCGAGCCGAGCCGACTCGTTTAGATTCGAGCTTTTTTTGAGCCGAGCTTTTTTCGAGCGAACTTCGAGCGAGCTTCGAGTGAGCTTCGAGCTACGAACTTTTTGTACAGCCCTATGTGGGGTGGAGGTGACGGTGGCGGTACTGCCGACCTAGAGATCACAACTTTCTCTTGCTATGTGTTTCTCCCGTGTGTAATGAGCCATAGCTCTGATACCACTTGTTAGGGGTTCAAGTGTAGATCAACACACAAACACAATCAAACTGCGAGAGAAAATAATAACAAAGATGAAATGCGAGATTTAACGTGGTCGGTCGATGTGATCTATGTCCACGGGCTGCAACTAAGGTAATATTTTTTTATTGCTTTCTGCCTCACTCGTGTGGAATTACAAGTACAATACACAATATATAGGAAAAATTAAGGTTTACAATTTAATCCCCATGAAAACTTTAATTAACTACAATTAAATAAAAAACGGGCTTGATCTTTAATTTAATTAATCTGCCACTAAGTTGTCTTTTAACCCGAGCCCAAATCACGACTCCACAAACCCAACAAATGTTGACGTGGGAAGCTAAGATTTTTTTAGCGTTGAGATGGTGAAGTTTAGCAAAACTAGATTGTTCGAATTTTGATTCGATTTGAGGCACATGAATAAGGTTAATAACAGGTTGGTCAATTGGGTATGATATAGTGTTATCTACAAATACTACTTTTCACAGTATCAAAAATCAGGACAGTGAAAATGTTGAACTAGAACAATAATCTTCTGAAAGGTAGATAATGTATTTGCTCATATGACTTAAGTCCTTGGCATGCAAGAAAACTTTTACTTGTGATACCTGATTATCCATTTCTAAAAACAAATTGTGTTTTTTCCAGACTTAACAAACCATTTCTATTTTTCTCAGCTTCTGCGCATGATTGATGATGGACAAGCAGTTGATATATCTGGTTTATCTGAGAAGTTATTAGTAAAACATCTTAAAAAGCTTTTCTTGTCCTTGAACCTCAATGAAAAGGGTAACCTAGTCTTTTTGTTGCCTTCTGGTGTTCCTCCAACTTTGGAGGTTGTTGGATCTGTTATTACTAAATTCAAATCTCAAGGTCCGAGTATTATTAATAATCATGAATCACACAATAATTTACATACTGAACAACCAAATGAGGAACAAAAACCAGATGATGGTGGCGATAATCCTACAAACGCACAAGATGACATGCCTGCTCCTAAGAAGAGGTAATTAGACACATTTATACTAGAGATTTAAAGTGACTTTTTATTTATACGTAAGCTGTTTCAACTCATGAAAGTCTGTTTTGAGTTTTCAGGGTTATTGGACCTGCCATGCCATCTGCTGAATTGCTTGCTGCAGCAGCTAAGTTAACCGAAGCTGAGGCTGAGTTAAGGTATGGTCACAGCATTTAGTTTAATTTAGTTTTTGATATACCTGTTTTCTTGTTGACACTTTTTTTATTTGTAATTTCAGAATATCTGTTTAACATAACTTAATTCAAATGCAGGGAAGCTGAAATTGGTGAAGATGATGAACTTTTTATTGGACCGCCACCGCCTGCTGTAGTCAATGAGGCTGCATCTGCAAATGATGCTGAGCGTTTTGAGGAGGTCTCAGACTTTCTTTGCTTTTAAAATCTGTTTTTTCAGATCTACTTTTCTTCACTAGGTTTTGGTTTTCAAATAACTTGCTAAAAGGGGAATATTTGCAACTAAATGAGATATCTGAATTGATCATCGTAGCAAATCTCATGGGATGGATGGCATTGATTTGCTAACTTTTCGAATCATAGTCTTTCAGACCATAAAAATTTACTCATCTTGATGTATATGTTGACTGTAGTCTGTAGCTTATTAACGTCTTGACTTTTATATGATTAATTAGGTCACAAGAATTATGGGAGCAGAGATTGATAATCCATATGATGTTGTTGGAGTCAATAGGAATATGGCAGCCGACAGCATTAAGAAAAGGCAAGCTTTTGTCAACATTGTTGCAATCATGCTTGTCGTCCCCTTTTTTTAAAAAATTTAATGCTCTTTTAGACATGATAATTACTTTGATGGCTCACCTATATCTCTATTAGCTTTTTTCTTCTGTGTTAACTGATTTTATAGACTCAATTCTTATTATCAGCAGGCATGGCACTCATTAATCTCATTTAGCAAAAATCTATCTTTAACTATGTAAATGATGATTTAGAGATGATGTGAATTGATAGTGAAGGCATTTTATGGTTTTTGCTTGGTTACGAGCTATAATATTTTTGGTTATATTTAGTTAATGTAATTTTTGTTTGTTTCAGATATTGGAAGCTGTCTCTTATGGTTCATCCTGACAAGTGTCCTCATCCGGAAGCCCACCAAGCCTTTATCAAGTTGAACAAAGCTTTTAAGGATTTACAAGATCCTGTGAAGGTTACTATTATATATATGGTGAACACTTGTGAAGTTTGTGATCTTAACTATTTTACTCACCATGTTTTCTTTTATAGCGAAAAGCAATGGATGACAAGATTGACGAGAAGGAGGAAAAGGAAAGATTTAAGGTACATGCCTATTTGGCCTTTAGCCAAATATTCCTAATACTTGTTATGAAATCTATAAATGTTTTTATCCTTTTGTAGTTGGAGTTGAAAGCTATGCGTGAAGCTGCACAATGGAGGCGTTTGCAAGGTAATCTTTTCTCTCTATATCTCGGAGTTATTTTTCATGGTGGATGCCTATATTAATTTGATATATCTTGTGGCTTTTTAAATTTTCCAATATTCTGTGCTGAAAAAGTTTGTCTTTGATTTTCAAGTTCGTATGATTGGCATCTAAAAAGAGTTTTATGCTATATGCACACAAATTAAAAGTTGATTCTAAGAATACAAAGCTGCTTGTTTTCACTTCTCAGGCATTTCTATGGAGGGCGATGATGCACTCTTAGCAGATATGGATGTAAAAGAAGAAAAAAGAAGAGATGAATGGATGACTACTCTTCCTCCGGAAAGGAAAGTAAGACTTCTTTGCTTTCTTTATATATTCTTGTATCTTATTTTTATCCTTTCTGGTTTTATTTTGTTTTTCTTCAGCATAAGTTCATGCCCTGAATTAACGAGGAACTGATTATTTTCTATATGTTTTCTTCATCATTAACTTGTTCTGTGTGAACTATTTTTGGATTTATTTATCTATTCTGCAACATAATTTATTTGATGTTTTTTAATTTTTATGTTCTTAGCCTGGTGTGGCAACACAACAATCAACAAAAAGTTTTAGTAGGACTTCTAGAGAAGGGCGGGGAGATACTAGTGCCTGGACTGATACCCCTTTAGACAGAGCCCAGAAAGCTAAAATGAAGTATGTCATTCTATCTTCTACCATATTCGAAAATACCTAAAATACCATTCATATTTTTTCATCTTAGTTATGATTACAAGGTTGCATACTCAATAAATCACCAGTCATCACCAAACTGTTTTATTTTATTTTTATTTATTCTTAAAGTGTCAAATTTACAAGCTACATTTGTTAATCTTTTTACTAGGGAAGTGAAAACTCCCATGCAAGAACTGCTAGATTTTAAAGGCTATAGATGAGCTTAGATTCTGGACACTGAACTTCATGATTTTGGATGGGTAGATTTGGGAAATGTACATCTGTAATGGGTCAGATGGCTAAAAAATCAGTCTGAAAATATTAACACATAATTTCACTAAAAGTGTCTTTAATGACTGAAACTCAAATGTTTCTAAATCATTTAATTCAAAGAATTTAGATTATATCTGAAATAATGGTACTGACATAACACTTGATGTTTATAAAAAGATTAATATACAAAAGCTGGTATGTATCAAGCCATCCTAACCTTTAGTATCTGTTTAGCCTGATTTCCTTTTGACCTGTTACCCTTGTTTTCAATAGCGGCTATAGCGACCGCTATAGCGCGCTATGTAGCGTCAATGGGTCGCTATTTGTAAATAGCGACTACATAGCGGTATTTTTTATTTTTTTTATTTTTTTATTTGGTAAATATGAGATTTAGATGATTGGTAATTAAGTATTTTAGCTATTTTGGGGTCTTTGTTTAGATTTCCTACTACTTTATGCATAAACATGCTTATCTATTGAATGTAAAACAATCTTAGATATTATTCTACTTAATTGCTAAACACGAAATAGCGGTCGTTATTTACCGCTATTCGCTACGTAGCATATAAGTGGCTTGTCACTATTTACCGCTATTTGCTGTTGACAACTATGCCTGTTACGCAGCTTGTCCATTTTCCAATAATTTGATATGATAAATCAGTAAATTTTTTCAATAGGATTCATTTTTTATGAATTTTCTTTTACTTGAAAACTCCATGAAAAATTTATTGTACACCTGGCAGTTATTTAGAAGCATATAACGAGGCTGCAGCACTTGCTGCAAATGATCAAGAGAAGAGAACAAGTAACGCTGATGCAGAATTGGTGGACCAATACAATAAAGCTAAAAGGTCAAAATCGTTGGTGGAAAAGCATCAAGAAGCAACTCGGGTTCGGTCAAAGAAGAAGTCAAAGTTGGGCCAGGAAAAACAGATACCAGAATGGGAGGGCCAGCATCCCTGGAAACCATGGGATCGCGAAAAAGATTTGACTGCAGGACGACAAAATGTTAAACTAGATGCTGAGAATATGGCACAAGGGTTGACTCCCGGTTCTCTTCAGGATCATTCCAAAGAAATTTCCTTTAGGATAAGTTTATGTACTCATAGAAATTGGTTTATAGATTATTGTTAAACAAGTACCAATTTTTCAGGGTTCAATCACCGTTGTAACTGTTTGTCCATTGATTAAATGTTGCAACCCCAAGATTGACATAAGCTATTCAAGCTTCTGTCTCGTAGCAGTTGAAAACTAGAAAATCTGCACACAACATACAAAATGGTTTCAGTTTTCAGAAAAATGAATAACTTTGTGATTATTAGAATGGATGACAGACAATGTGATTTAAATTACTGAAAGGAGTATGAGACAAAATAAGCCAAAAAAGATTGGCCTTTTTAACGATCTCTTCAAATTTAGAGAGTAACATTTGCTGCTTAGCTGCTGCTGATGCTTTCTCTGTATTCATGTTTTCATTCATTGCAACCCCCTTTTAAACAAGTATAAAAAAAATCCAGAAAAACTCATTAACAAAATTCAAGTTGTCATTAACGGTTTCTGTTATAGGATTTCTGAACATACATACCTCTGCAACGAGAGCTTCTTTCGTCTATGTTCCAGACCACGGTTATTATATTCCACTTGCAATCTTGTACTGCTTGGTTCTTTGGAAGCCTCTTCACGTTTGACTGTCTCTTTCTTTTTCCAACTCTTTTACTAATTCCTTTAACTTGTCCCCTGAGAGATTTCCAAATAATACAAAATTTGAAACTATTTGGTGATTTATGAAGTTTAGCCGACAAGAAGCACCTCTGCCTTCCTGTTCAAATAATTTGGCTTCAGGTGATTTGTTCAGCAACCCATCATCACTGTTCTTAGCTTTCAGGACCTTCACTTCTTTCTCAACCTGTTTGGCTGAGTTCACCTGTTCAATTTTAGCTTTTTTAAAGGAATTTGACCCGTTTATGAGATAAATCATAGCAAAATTGGCCCATTCACATGCAAAGGGGTCAAAACTGCCACGTCTAACGAACCATCGATATTATAAAACATGATAGTTCAAATGAAACAAAACCTGCTCTTAGAATGTCCTCATTTGCTTCAAAATGCTTGTTCATTTTCTTGCTAGCCTGTGAAAGAACATATGTGCAAGGATGTTATTATATTTTACTTCAAATAAAAAGGCAGCACATCGGCATTTCTACATCTATATGCAGCTTTAATATGATCTTGCATGCGAGTTCTCTTAGCTAATTTATATGCTTCCTCGTTAACAATAGTTGCAAAATATAGACCGGAAGAGAGCTTTCGGAATCCCAGAAGATTCAAAGGATTCCTGTAGTACAATGATAAACTTCTTTGAATCATATTATGAAAATGGCTCTCTTTTCTCTAATCACTTATGTTGAAAATTTTCTTTAACCAACTGTTAACCACCAAGCGCACAAGTAGCAATGGAATATATAATTTGGTATAACTGACAAAATACCTTTAAACATACTTCGAGGATGGCCGTTTTTTCAAAGTTCAAACAAGGACGTACAAATATAGTGGTGATAGTCTTGAGACAATTTTACATAAACGCCAATACCAATCAAACTGGCAAGACATCTTAACATAGCTCATGTAAAATGTTCAGTGATTGTAAAGGCACATGGGCACGTCACGAGTCAGAAATCAGAAAGCAGCTCATCAAGAAACAAGTGCTCGTGGATGAAAGTGTCGCAGGGCATGTAAGAATACTACACATACAAATTTAAATACATTTACTTTATCAAATATTGGTAGCTTGAGAAATCTTCTTTGTTTTGTGCCTTTAATCCTTTATAGCATTTTGTATCAAACATCACAATAAGAAATTGTATAATAACAACGCCCAATATCACAATTTAACATTCCCACTTGTTAATGAGCTGAATGATACTGCAAGTGTTGTTTACTCAGACATACAAACAAAGTCCAACTGTTTCAGCAGCCGATAACTTCCCTTCAAAATGAACAAAAAGTGTACCGTATCAACAATTCCTGTAGACTGTAGATGCATCCTTGAATCTCTATAAAGTTTAAAGAACACTAAGTTAAGTACTACCAACTTAACAATCTCTATAAAGTTTAAACAACACTAAATCAGTCACCAAGATGATAATGGTAAAACATTTCTCAGTCAGGAGTGGATGTTAAATATGGTTCGCTCCTTTTGCTCACTCAAGTTAAATCTACCGGTAAATAAAGGAGTCGAACCATGCATGATAGTTTAAATTTGGTTCGCTCGTTTTGCTCACTCAAGTTAAATAGGTAAACCCAACTTTTACAAGAAAAAAAAATGCGAACTCAAAAAACATGGCCCTTTTAGAAGTTAACATTACCCTTTTAGAAGTTAACATTATAAATCATCTTTCTTTATCCCGATTGGGGACATAATACAATTAACTAAAATGTTTATAATTGGCGGAGTTAAGTTTTTAATTGTAATTTGAGCAACGACCCTTTTTGTAATTCAATATTGGCTTATTTTTTGTTTCTTTTGATTTTTCACATGACTGCTTTCATGCTTTCTAGTCGACACTACACTTACACTTATATATGATAGATTCGAATGCAGACTTCTTTTAAGCATACAATATTATAACATTTATGCTAAACAAATGAGTTACAGACCTAATTCATTAGATTTAAATCTAATTCACTAAACAACAAATAAAAACTTTGTAGATATTCAAACAATAAAAAACTAATTTACTAAACAAGTGACTAGATACTATATGACTTTTAAATTAAAATTTAAACACTAACTAGAGAGTTAGATCAAGAAAGGCAAAGATAACACAGTGCGATTTAACAACAAAAATCAAGATTAAAACTCAAGAAATTAGAATCTAGACTTGAAATAAGAAAACTATTCTTGAGAACTAGATTTAGAGAATAATTGCTAATGTGTTCGAAATTGTCATTTGATAGAACAAATCGCATCCGTGTTTTTTTAAAACAAATTAATTTATAAGTTATTGATTGTAGTGAAGACCAAATATATTAATAAAATGTCTAGCCCATTCGGATTTTTAGCATATAACACAATATATAAAATAAAAAATCCTTTTAAATTTGAGGCCCTCAAAAACTCTAGCTTTACTAGTTTTAGGTTTGAACCGGCTCTAAATTTTGAAGAAATACCCCAAACCCATCACCACAAATACTCCAAACTCTATATTAACTTTTGGTTTTCAAACTTAAAAACGATCAAAATCTTGATAACTGTTGAAAAGGTGACATGACATTATTAAACTTAGTTTTAACCTGTTTGTGATGTATTTAACGATATAAAACCAAATTTCCTTCTTCCAACCTGTTTTCTTTCTTTAGAAGACAAAACTGTTATATAAATCTCATCTATAAACTCTAATAAAACAATATTTTTAAAGCCACATGTCAATCTCTTAAACCATCAATTTAACATATGGCTTAGACCATCTTTAACTTTAGGTTTTTAATATATTAAATGCTTACCATACTAATAAACATTTTATTTAAATATATTACCATACTTACATACTAATTTAAATTACAATTTATGGCTTTCATTTAACCTTTTATATTATGTCATAAAAATTCCATCTAACCATATATTAATTCAACTTCTACGGTATTGTTCCTCAAATTCCATTTAACATTTAGTATTATGGCTTAATAATCTATAATTTTCCTTTCTTTCTGTATTGTTTTCTAAAATTCCATTTAACATTTAACCTTTTATATTATATCATAAAAATTTCATCTAACCATATATTAATTGATTCAATTATAATATATTTATCAGATTATCAAAGTATCAAATATTTAAGGATTATATACTTTCTAATATTAGTATATAAGTTATCGATCATACATTAAATTACATTTAAACTTAATTTTGTCAACTTACAATCACTACTATCTCTATATTTCTCTAGAAATTACAATGCTTCTAATTAAAACTCTTTTGATTAAGTGGATTTTTATTTTATAAGATTTTTGACTCACCAAAATCGATTTTCAAACGTACAATTAATTGATCTAATTATCTATAAATCTATCAATACTAATAAAAAGATTTTTGTATGCCACTTGTCATAATTATAAAGCTACTAAGTTTTATTTTCTGATTCTCTCTTCTAATAAATATTACATTAACTCAAATGATATTATTTAATTATTTTCATATTGCAAATATAATTTTTGTTAATATAGATCTTTCTACAAATCCAATTTGTTTAGAAATAATTATTTTATAAAATAAGAATTTTTTTCAAAAAAAATCAGACTTTTAAAAAAGACAATATATTTTAAAACCTATGACTTTTAAAAATAAAAATCTTATGAAACAAAAGTAATAAATTTCAAAGTTATAATAAATAAATTGTTACAAATGACACTTAAAAAATATTTTTTTAAAAACTATTTCACATTTTATTTATTCAACCCGTGTAGTACACGGGGTACTAACCTAGTTATATATATAAGAAAAATCTTTAGAACAATGCTCGCGACCTGTTATCTAAGTTTTTAGAGTAAACATAAAAATATTCTATTCGCGTGCTAGTTACTTGTTTTTTTTTTCTTCACTACAAGAAATGTCTCCTCTAAATGTCTCCATTAGCGGCGACTAAGACCATTAGCGGCGACTAAGACTTTTAGCGGCGACTGTCGCCGCTATTAGTCAACGATCCGTCTGTGGTTTTAAACTTAGATCTGAACGTTGAACGTGCGGCAGATCTGACGGTTGGCGTTTAATCGTACAATTACGATTAGCGGCGACACCTTTAGCTGCGACATGCCGTTGAACGTGTGGCAGACCTAACGGTTGGTGTTTAATCGTACAATTATGATTAGCGGCGACATGTCGTTGAATGTGCGGCAGATCTGACGGTTGGTCTTTAATCGTACAATTACGATTAGCGGCGACACCTTTAGCGGCGACATGTCGCCGTTAAAGGGTGCAGACCCAATAAATCGGGATTAACCTCCTTTTTCCCTTCTTTCCCTCCACACCACACCTCCATTCGCGCGACCATCCCTGCTGAAACTCTGGCAACCACCCCTGACGGTTGGTGTTTAATTATACTTTATGTAGTATGATTGTAGAATATTATGAAATCTAGATTTATTTTGTATGATATTGAATGTTATTGGGAATTCTAGGTTCATTTTGGTCATAGAAAATTTTAAAAAAATATTTTTTTTTAAATTGATCATTATGTCGCCGCTAATAGTAATTTATTTATTAAAAAAACATTAACGGCGAGTTATTAGCGACGACATTTCGATTATTAGCGGCGACCATTTAGCGGCAATATTTGTATTATTAGCGACGAACTACTAGCGGCGACAAGTCGCCACCAAAGGATATAGCGGCGACAATCATGGGTAACAGCGGCGACACGTGTCGCTGATAATGATAAAAAAATTTATAGTGTATGGATTCAAGACAATGATTGGTCAGCTGAAAATTAACCGAGTTAGTAATAACTAATAACATATTCTCCTACCGGTTGAAAATGCGGATATTAAAAGGATTTTTATTTTTGTCTTTCCCATTAATTATTTAGTTAACGAAAAATCAACTTTAACAAATATAGACAAAACAAAGCCGGCCACTTAAGCGTAGACTTTGACGACAAATAACGATATGAGTTTCATCATTTATGATTCATGTACACCACTTGTATATCATCACACCCAAACTTACATCATATCGAACACTAGAATGATTTCATCGACCACCAACTCCCATATCATCTCTGTGTGCATCTTCGTGGTATGTTGTTGCTGCTACTCTTGTTCCGCTAAAGACAACATCACAACGGGCGAAATATTCATCGATGATGGTCCCGCTAATTACCTACAATCTCAAGGGATGAAGTTCCAAATGGGCTTCTTTTCACACGGGAATGCGTCGGAACTAAGAAGATATGTTGGCATATGGTATACAATGGATCCGAAGACGGTTGTGTGGGTTGCTAACCGCGATAACCCAGTGCTGGATTCCACCGCGCTTCTTACCGTTGCAGATGATGGTAACTTTAAGGTGCTAGACAAAGATCAAACAGTTTACTTCTCGACTAGCATAGGTAATTAACATCATGATTCAACTTAATATTTTCTGAGATGTAAGGTGAAGTTTAGGTTATTATAACATGTATACTAGAACCTGTTAATTTAGAACCTGTTAAATTCTTGACTGAAAGACCAAAATTTAATTGTTTTTTGCATTCTATCAGAATGTTTAGTTTATTATTGGAATAATGTTTCTGGTCCTGGTTCATGAAAATTGTCATTGTATACAAATGTTTCAATAAATCTACTTTTATAATTAACGTCGTTAATGTTTTCTGTCAAGTTTCCTATATCAAGGGTATTTTTGTCAAAACATTTACAAAATTAAAAATCAACTCTCAACTCTACGTGAAAGGTTTGTTCAGTCTTGTTTGGTAATCATTATTGAGATTTGAATCCACCTATTAGATAAAATAAAATATAATGATGACCACCTAAAAATAACACATTTTTAATTTTATAAAATATACACCACAAAAAATATATAGATAAACCAGTTCTCGTATTTAACGAAACTTAAGAAGCTACAATTACCAAAAGAGACTGAATACATAAAACTTTTCACAAGGGATGGTTTTTATTTTGTAGTTGTTTTGACTAAAAAAACCAGTCTACGTCAAAAGTTGTATGCGCTATGTTACTTTTAGTAACTACAGTTACGATTTGACTCCATGGTAGTCATTTGTTATTTTATCTTTTTAATATATTTTGGTTTAGTAGTTATGTTACTTTTGTCTATCTTGTTAAATAATAGATTTTTTTGGTTTAAACTTTGATTATGATTACGATGATTGATAATTTATGATTATTATTTATGTACTGTTAATCTCATATTGTTTATTGTTTTCTTATATTTTTATAATGATTTGTCTTTTTATGGTTATGATTGAAATTGTTTCTGTCATATGACTTGTTTGTTTATTTAGATATTTTCGTGGTGTATATTTTATAAAGTTTGAGATGAGTCATTTTAGGTGAATATCATCATATTTTATTTATCTAATATGTGGATTCAAATCGCAATGATAATTACCAAACGTGAACAAATGCATAAAACCCCTCACATAGAATTGATTTATTATTATTTTAATTGTTTTGACAAAAATATCCCTAATGTAAGAAACTTAACGGAAAAAATTAATAGTGTTAATTAGGAGTAGTTAAATGTATTTAAATGACAATTTTTTTTGAAACATTTGGATGCAAAACGCATTTAACTCTGATTAAAATGCAACCTCGGTCCTTTTATTTTTAAAATTATATTCTTATATTATTATTATTATATTATTATTATTATTATTATTATTATTATTTTATTAATTTAATAGTATTGTTATTATTAAACACGAAATTAATACGTTTCACGGGCTAATGAATTAACATTTCTTATGGTATCTTTTTGGGCCATTTTACCACTTTATCTTTTAATTCCACGAGATACACTTTATGTAAACAAACGTATGCAAGTTTTCTTAAACCCGCACGGGTTCGATGTAATATTCTTTTCACTTTTTTAAATTCAATTGAGTGTTTCTTAATGCTCATTTTCAAAGAAACACAATGTTTTTGAAAACTCAAACATAAATGTGACATGTTCATTTTAGATTGCATTTCAATATAGATTTCATTCAAAACCAAACTGTTGCAACACGTAGATAACTCCCACTAGTTACATACAACTTTAGCAAGATTAAAAAAAGAAAAACTAAGTTGTTTTCTTATATGTAAGATACAGTGTATATTAGTTAGAGTTTATTGTCCATGTATTTAATCGAATCAAAAGATATGACATGGCATTTTTGTTGTAATTGTCAATTATATCTTTTATATATAGTTTGATTAATAATACATAATAATACTCAATAGTTTTTTGATTATTATATGCTATATTGCACTAGTGGTTCACAAAACTAAAGTTGACATTGATCACAATACGATGCAAATACCACTTATGCATGAAAAAGGATCAACAACACCATCAAGGGACACTAACTAATCAATAACTAACTTTTATTAATGACACTTAGGATAAATAAATACTAATATACTTAGATTAAAGTGTAGATTATATTTCTAATAGTTCAACTGATGAAGTTTACTGTGCTACTAGATGGAGCTCCTCTTACAGTGTTGAAGCTATTAGATACAGGGAATGCTGTATTAAGGAATGCTGCATCAGGAAGCATACTGTGGCAAAGCTTTGAAACTCCAACTGATACATTTCTTCCTGGGATGATAATGGGCACAGACATGAAGTTGAAATCATGGAAAAGTACAATCGACCCGGGATCTGGAAGCTACGAGTTTCAGCCCGACCAAGGTACAACCCGTTATTCCATCTTAAACGGGTCGACAATGTTTATATGGAAAAGTGGGAAGATGTCAACAAATAGCTTTGATGAGAACCAAATTTTCTCTAAGGCGTTCTACTTGTTGTCAAACATCACTACACAGAAACGAAATATCTTCTCAGGGAATCATACCATATCTTCGGAAACTTATTCAGTGGTTGACCCGAATTCAAGGTTGGTAATGGGTCCTTCAGGAAGCTGCAATACTTTAGTTGGTCAGAAATAAAGCGTCAATGGGTTACCGAATGGGAAGAACCAAAAGACGCTTGTAGCTTTTATAAGGTGTGCGGGCCATTTGGGATGTGCAGGGAAGCTAATGGCTCATCATTGTGCAGTTGTCTGCCCGGGTTTGAACCTGTTTCACCTGATGATCATAAAGATGGATGCAAGAGGATTACAGAAATATGTGACAGAAGTACGAATGACATGTTCATAAACATAACTATGATTAGTATGGATGATGCAACTCTGCCCTTATTTGAATCAAATAATGAATCAGCATGCATAAAAGAGTGCCTCCAAAACTGCAATTGCCTGGCTTATTCTTATAGTTCTCAAAATGCTGTTGGGATACAAGACCCAAGTCGTAAGAGCACACGTGGTTGCTGGTTCTGGGATACAGAACCGAATAATCTTAAAGGGGAGGGTACGCATAATATCTCCTTTCGTGTTTCTGAATCTCCGAAAGGTATGGTTTTTAGCGTTTCAAACTTACTGCACTGATTGCATGCTGCATATATGTTCTCCTGTAGTTATATGTTCTACCTGAACTCAATTCTCCTCATTTTTGTACCTAGAAACTGGCATCAGTACACCCGCAGAAAAGCCGAAGACTGATAGAAAATCATCACCTTCGAAACAAGTCCTTGCAATATCTATTGTTGCTTCTGCTCTGGTGCTTTCACTATTCTGTGGCATTATCTATATTTATTATAAACGATTGGTGAACAGGAGAAGTAAGTCTTTGTGAATCTAAAGTAATACACATTTCCTTTTATTTGAGTATGTCATTTCGCTCCTCTCTATAAGTTCTCATACAAACATACAGCATAAGTGAACACAAATCTTACCCATTGCCTGTTGTCGCGCAGAAAATAACCAAAAGAACATAAAAATCATGTCTCCCAATACGCAGACACATATCAATGAGTTGCTTCATCTCGACCACTCTAAAGAAGATGACAGAGAAGGCCTTGATGTGCCATATTTTGAGCTGGAAAGCATAATAGCCGCTACCGACGACTTCTCAGAGGAAAATCGGCTTGGGGAAGGTGGTTTTGGGCCTGTCTACAAGGTAACAAACAAGTTATTATAAGTAATCCTTTTCTATGAAACGTCAAAACTAAAGTACGATGAATCTTTGATCAGGGTAAGCTTCCTGGAGGCCAAGAAATTGCAGTGAAGAGGTTGTCAAGCCTCTCTGGACAAGGCATGCAAGAGTTCAAAAATGAGGTTATGGTAATTGCTAAACTTCAACACAGAAATCTTGTTAGACTATTGGGATATTGCATCAAAGGAGAAGAAAAGATGCTACTTTATGAGTACATGCCAAATAAAAGCTTAGATCTATTCATTTTTGGTTAGTGTCTAAATTCATATGTTTATATTTGTAGAAATACATACTTGTAAGCGCACATTTTACAACATTCATATGTTTATTTTTTGCAAGATCGAACACTTCGCGCATCATTGGACTGGGAAATGAGATTCAACATCATTATGGGAATTGCTAGAGGACTTAATTATCTTCATCATGATTCTCGGTTAAGGATTATTCATAGGGACTTGAAGACGAGCAACATTTTGCTAGACGAGGATATGAATCCAAAAATTTCTGATTTTGGTTTGGCGAAGATAGTTAAAGGAAATGATATGGAAGCTATCACCAACAGAGTTGTCGGGACCTTGTAATTAAGTTTACTAGTATAATTACTAGTTTACCACCTACAATTGTACAACCACACCTTCTCTAACAACATTTTTTGTGCTTTTCAGTGGTTATATCTCTCCAAAGTACGCGCTTGATGGTTTGTTCTCTGATAAATCTGACGTTTTTAGCTTCGGAGTGGTACTGCTCGAGATCGTGAGTGGGAAAAGAAACACTGGATTCTATCAATCCCAAAAGACTATAAGCCTTTTAGGGCATGTAAGTTATCTAAGAACTTTATAAGTGTTACTACTTTATCTAGATTTTGTTATACGTCTATAAATATCTTAGGCATGGAGCTTATGGACCGAAGACAAACCAATTGAGTTGTTGGATCAAATACTAACAAACTCATGCAATTCAAGTGAGGTATTGAAGTGTATAATCGTTGGACTCTTGTGTGTACAAGGAGACCCTGGTGATCGTCCTAACATGACGAATGTGGTTATGATGCTTGGAGGTGATATGGCCACCCTGCCAAATCCAAAGAACCGGCTTTCATTCAAAGAAGATCTCATGTTGTTTCCTCTTCTTCTAGTTCGTCTAAACTTGATACGCAAACTAAAATCATGTTGACGATTACAGAGGTTGACGGGCGGTAATTTGGCCTTTACTTTAACTATGGTTTCTATAATAATTTTCACTACGAGGACAATATTCTTTTGTGATTCTTAAAGGTTTTTATGTAATAAAGCTCGTTGTTGAGAAATTTCTCCTTGTAAAATATAAATAAGTTCATTAGTTTCATCACATGGTAATAGATTAGAAGTTAGAATGTGCAGTTTAGTAAGACTGTTTGCAATTAGTTTAATGAACTCCTTTTTATGAAGTTTACTAAGCATGGACTCAAGGACCGGAAAGAAAAATATGTTACGATGGTTCAAAATTTTCCGTATAACCTTTTAATAATAGTTAAAATATGCCCTTGCTGCTATAATAATATATTTATCCTCTCGACCCACCAAAGATAAAACATAAACACAAATCAAACTGTTTGTATAAAGGGGGATTTTCCTTATAATTGCTGGATAACAAGTCAATCATGCAAGTTTACAAACACAGCTAAATATGTATATAATGCAAAACATACAGAGACAGTACAACATGTGTTGATACTTGATAGTAATGCATATATAGCACACAAAAACCTTAAAATTTTAAACCTTTTATTACTAGAAAAAGGAAAAAGATACATACTTTCTTATCTTTTGCCATTGATCCTTTCAATAACAGTAACAAGCCCCTGAGTCCCAAGCTTCCCATCACCATTAGCAACCATACCCGAAAACAACTGCTTACAAAGCCCCGCCCCGGGCAACACCGCCACCTCATCACCACCCTCCTCCACCACATCCAAACCCATCCCCAAATCTTTAACCATATACTCAGCAAACCCACCAGGCCTAAAGTCCCTTCCAATCATCCTTTCCCCAAACAACTCCATCACCATCGAACCCGCAGCTCCACCCCTCACCGCCTGCATCCACCGCGACTTATCCAGCCCCGCCGCCTCAGCAAACACCAGCCCTTCACTCAACCCCAACAAACCACCACCCACAGTGATCTGATTAGCAATCTTGCAACTCTGCCCACAACCAGCAACACCCATGTAACTAACTCTCCCCATCAAACTAAACAAAGGGGCTAACCACTTAACAACCCCTTCATCCCCACCAGCAAGTACAGCCAACTTCCCCTCTCTAGCACCAACATCCCCACCAGACACAGGCGCATCAACAGCCCAGCAATTCTTCTCACGGGCAGCGTCGAAAATCTCCTTCGCAAGACTCGGGTGGCTGCTGGTGTGATCAATTAGCACACTTCCGGGGGTAATTGACGACAAGATTGAATCTTGATTCTCTAAGACAATTCGTCGAACATCTGGTGGGTGACCCAACATTGTGAATATGATGTCGCTTGCTTTGGCGACTTCTGATGGGGAGTTGACGAGATGGGCGCCTAGGGATTGGAGGTGTAGGGTTTTGGAAGGGGTTCGGGCGTAGATGGTGAGATGGTAACCGGCGGAAAGGAGGCGTGAGGCCATTGCAGCGCCCATTACGCCGGTGCCGATCCATCCGATTCGGGTTTGTGAGGGGGTTATGGGTGTTGGGTATGGGGTGTTCATCGTGGGGAAGATGATTGATTCATTGATTGGTGTTTGGTGGATCAAGAATCAAGATTGTTGGTTATTGGGGTGTTTGAGATTGCTTGTTTTCTTGAAAAAAACCTTTAATAAAAAAAGATGATTTTTTAAAAGAAGTTTAAAAGAAATGTTTGAATTAGCTTATAAATTAAAAGGTCAATAAGTTGTTTTGTAAAAAATGTTTGGTTTAGTTTATTGATGTAAAATGATTAAAAAAACCATCCTGTTAAAAATCAATAAGCTGTTTTCTAAAAAGTGATTAGGATTGCTTATTTATACTATTATACATTTTTTCCCATCTTGCAAATTGAAAAAATATTATGAAATATAAATTAAGATTCGTTTACATAATTTGTAATTCCTTGCTTAGACATAATAATATTACAAGAGATTGTTTAAATAACATAATACATAATGCATTATATAAATAATATAAATAACAATTAATGTCAAATAATAACACATATATTAAGTCAAACGATAAAAGATATTAAACAACACAAATATATTAAAGTCAAATGACAAATATATAAAAATCAGTCTTCCATAAGACTCTTAAGGAGATTCATCTTTGCTGCATGACTTGTTGGATACATAAACGCTTCACGATTTGGCTTTTTGATTAAAACACACAATGCTCTTGTATAATCTTGAGACCCTTCTTCGAAACCGTGATAAGTGATGACAATGTTCATGCAATCGGTAATTGTTGGAGAGGCATTAGTCGGTGGAAAAGTTTGTGTGCTTTTTTGTTGATATGGCATCCTATACAACACATCTAGCTTTTCTTCGAAAGATGAGATTTTGCTCTTGGTTGAACGTTTGTGAGCAACATCCTTTGACTTCTTCCTTTTACTCGAACTACATTCATCGTAACTAGGAAACAAAAGAACACCATCACCTAAACTGGTTTCATCACTATCTCATTTTCCCTTTACATTTTCTTCACTTCCAACACCCATATTGCCATCTTGTTGAAATTGTAAAGGAGTCATAGCATGATCTCCTACGGCAACCGAGTCCCGAAACAATGTAGCATAATGAGTCTCAAAGATGTCCAAATTCACACCCCTAAATTTGGCATAGTCTTTATCCACCTACAACAAAGACAATATATATTTAAGTTTACTAGAATGCATAATATAGTAAAACTTAAAATGCATAATATAGTCGTCTACCTTTATTTTCTCATCCCACCACTCAGGTGATGCCTCGATGAAGCTTTTCGTCCCACCAATCGCAGTTTCAAGCCTCGTCAAGCGATCATAAATCTTCCATTCTTTTTTCATGCTATCCTATTTGTTTTTTATTTGTTTATGGTCAAAGGTTTTGCCAGTTTTTTCATACATAGTTTTTATTATATTTGCCCACCCAACCTTATTAAAATGAGTACCGGGTCTATTCCCTCTTTTAAGTTCTAACATGCACGCTTCAACGAACTCCTTGAACGTAACATCATCCCACAAGGATCTTGTTTTATTCTTGCTATATGATGTTTTACAACCAACAACATTTGGACTATTCTCATCCATTATCTGAAACTATAGATATATAATCAAAGTAATAACAATTTATCATGTGACGTATTTGAAGCTTTGGAGCCAAATCAATCATGTAACTAACAGTAATCTAGATTTGAATTCTATCCAAATGGAAATGGAAATCAATACTGGAAATGGAAATTCTAGCATGTCATAATGGAGCACAGTGTAATCAAAGATGTATGTTATCTTTCTTTGACTTTTTAATCGTAGTTTAAAGAATTTGACTTTCTAGTAATACTTTACACCAACACAAGAACCAAAAAAGCAGTGTTCTTTCACTTCGTCTTTTTTAATTTTAGTTTCGCATATATCATAATTGTATGTTATCTGTTCAAACTCTTATTCTAGTAATCGTTATCTGTTCAAACCCTCATTATACCTCCCCATTTTAGCATGTCATAATTGTACATCTAAATCAATACTGGAAATGGAAATCACAAAACCAACAAAAAACTTACATAAATAACGCGAATCCGACGTCTGTTGCTCCCTGAATTCACAAAACCCACAAGAATTCACAAAAAAGGAAGTCAGAGGATGAGATGGATGATAGTAGAACAACAGCATGCATGGGGTTTTAAGAGGGTAGATCGAGTGGGTCTTCAATGCCCCGTGGTGATGGGTGACGGGAGGTCGACGGGTTGCTGCTGTGGGTGGGTACGGCAGCGGTGCTAGACATGATCGATGGTGCCGATGATGAATGCTCTTCAATGCTTTGCTTGGGTGGTTAAAGAATGCTTTCGATGGTAGTGGTTGAAGAATGTTCTGGTTCATGAATGCTCTTCAGATATTAATGTTGGTGATGAATGCTCTGGTTCATGAATGTTGGTGATGAATGCTTTCAGATATTAATGTTAGTGGTTGAGGGTAATATGGGTAGATGAGAAATGAAAAAATGAGAAGTTACTTTTATAACTTATCCTTCTCCTTTTTTTTAGGCAATTCAAGAAGCTATTTTGAGAAGGATTTTTGCTATCCAAACACAAAAACTCTAACTTTTTAACTTTTAATAAGTTAAAAAGTTAAAAGCACTTGCAAAAAAGCTAAGCCAAACACCACCTTAATTTCAAACTAGTTTTTTCTTCCTGTTTTACGCAAACGCATCGGGAGTCGGTCGATATCTGTCCAGCTCATTGGAAATAATAAAATTAAAAGTTTGATAGTGAAACTAAAAAATATTAAATTTTAGTAGTCAAACTTGAAAAAGTTGAAACTATAATATATTAGCGCTCGAACTCTAAGATCTTAAACTTTGTGTCCAAAGTCACACACTACGCGGAGGGAGTCTAGTCGACTTTCTCACTCGCAAGACAACGTTACTTTGGTTGTTATTTGTCCGTCTCATCAGAAACCATAAAATCGGAGTTTGGTGGCAAAACTCAAAAATATTAAACTTTAAAGTTCAAACTCAAAAATATAAACTTTACTATAATTATTTTAGTAGTTAAACTCTAAGATTTTAAACATTACCAGCCAAAGTATTAAAAAATTAATGACCAAACTCTAAAATCATAAACTTTAATATAACTAAAAGTTAGAGTTAAAAGTTGAACAATACAAAACTAATGTGGTTAAAACTTAAAATATCATAATTATACTATTCATTTACCTTCACAATCACAATTAACTAGTCAAAAGGCAATCTGTCTTTTGACTCTATAATTGATTTTGTTTGTGTCTAGTCAATTGTATCCAGTTAGCTTTCAAAGTATAGCCGGCTGTAGGATGTAGTATAAGTTTCTCATGTTCTTGTATCTTTCCAATATGTTTTGTAACACTTGTAACAGAACATAAAGAAAGCAATATACTGCATTCTTGAAAACCATACACTATTGTTCTATTGTTCTGTCTTTTATATTACTTGTGTTCTTAGTGTCTCATTTGTGGTTAATCCAGTTTACTGTTTGATTAAGTTTGGTTAATCTCCTCTTTGTTGTATTGTAAGTGATCCCCTTCACCGGTCCTGCACATATATTATCAAGTATGTTGCCAACTTCAAATGCCTTCTCATCTACTCGCATAAGCCTTTTTCAGTTGTCTTGGTTATCACAGGATGTCCACCAAAAGTCATGTGATTGTACTCCATCAATGTCTCTTTGTTGAACTCTTACCCTATTTCTTTATTTTCCAACACAACTCATATATGGTGAGTATATACGATATGAATTAGATGATAAGGTTGAGAAACAAATTTCTTAAAAGCATATTAATGGAATCATGAAGAGCATGGAGGGGAAAAGCATTAGGAACAACCATTTGGGCTTAGCTTTTGAAGTTTAGTAAGCAATTTAGAGAAATAGTATGTTTTCCTGAACTGCCAAAGGTTCATATACAACATACTTGCAAACACTTTGGCTAAACAATTCTGATAAGCATTTATCAACCTCATTTCCTCAACACACTTTATTTTCACAACATATTAAAAGCAAACAAAGTTTCAAATCTGTTTACAAAATGTTTCAAATCTGTTGACAAAATGAACATATTAAAAGCATTTATCAACCTCATTTCCTCTCTTTCTCTCTCAACTCTTTTATGTGCTGATAGAATCCCTTGACCTCACATCCTTTTGTATTTCATTGTTCTTCTTCCTGCAAGAGTAGTTTCGCCGTGTTGGGCTGCCGGAACAAAGCAACCCGAATTGAGAAGTGGAGCACCGGAAGAACACCGGAAGAACACCGGCTGAGAAAGTGGGATTGGGAGAGCAAAACACGTGGATTTCCCTCTTAAGAAAAGTACACACGTAGCATACAAAGAGAACAAATGGTTGTTCATCCTAGATTCAAAATCAAACGGCTGTAGTTATAGTAACTACTGTTCATTCCCATGTCCTTTAATAATAGATGTAATTATAAAGTAACTAGTTTTAGTAAATCCGTATATTATACGGGTTGAAAAAATAAATTTTTAAATAGAATATAATTTTATTAATTATTAAATAATATATGATTTAAATTATGTATGAGTAAGAACTATAAGTAATAAAATAGTAATATCAACTTTTTAAAATTTTGTTTTATCTTTCTTTGTTTTTTCTAAAAAATAAATACAACATTTAGTTTCAAATTAAAACATATTTAAAAAATGTTATTTTTGTAATATTTCATGTTATAAAAAAAATATGATGTACGTTCTAGAAAATCTTCTTTTTTATAAAAATTTTTTTCTCTAGAAATAAACATTAATAAAAAAGATCTACTTTTTAATATTTTTTCTAAAAATAGCTTATAATCAAAATAGAATTAAATAATATAATTAGTAATTAATTGAGTTATTTAATAGGAGAGAGAAACAAGAAAATTTTGTTAAAAGTGAATGTGGTGTTGTCATGTGGCATCTTTAGTTACCATTTTATGTCATGTGACATTTCTAGTTATCCTTTTATTATAATAAGAAGATAGGTAAAATAGAATTTTAATTATTTAAAATATAATCTATTGGTTGATACTAATCCATACTATTAAATTGGGCGATAATAATCCTGATTTTCAGTTTTGTCACCAATAACAATTCTAATAACATAATTTTTGTTATTTTACATTTGATAATTCACTCATTTTGCATTCCATTTCATTGTGTGTTTTCTTTTTTCATTTATAATTAACAATGTGAGCAAAACTAAATGAAAATCAAGTATAAACAAATGAATAATAATGTTACTAGTATTGTGCTTAACAACAAAAATAAAAGTTAAGATTATTATTGGTCAAACTTATAGTATAGATTATTACTTGCCAATAACTAATAATTTGTACTATTAAAATTTAATTTCCCTTTCAAATATAATATTATCAAACTTTTAAAACATCATATAAATTCTTGTTAATTTATTTTCAATGTGAACAATTTATCATATGTAAAGTTAGTAATTAGGGTAAACAACTTGAACATTCAACGAACAATACATAAATCGTTCCATGGTTCGTTTATGCTCATTCATTTGATAAACAAACGAACACGAAAAAAATATGAATAGAGGCCATGAACATGACTAGAGAGATATGTTTCACATTTGTTTATTTATGTTCATAAACATTCGATAATATGTTTGTTTATGTTTATTTGTGTTGGTTATCTAACAACTTTTTATATTTTAATTTTATTGTTTCAATTTTAAATATATAGAACCCTAGTTATATTATACACACCAGCCAATGTGCATCACTCGATCATTTCAATTTTTAGTTTGTGTTAAATTTTGAAATTTTTTTAATGTTTGTGTTGATTATGTCCATTATAATTATGTAAAGTATGTACGTAAAATTGAGTTACGTACTTATTTATTTTTTGTAGCTTTCGTGTATTGTTTATAAAGAAAATTGAAGTTTTTATTCGACAATGATATATGATCATTTGTGTTCGTTTTATGTTCAGTAAGTGTTTGTGGATAGTTGATAGTTATGTTCACTTTCTTAATAAATCAACACGAACAACAAATCTTGATAGAACATAAGATTAATACATTCAATTCACTAACCATGCCCGTATGATTTTTTAACACCTTAGCCTCATTTTTCCTTGTTTATTCCTACCCTTAGCCCTAGCCACATTATAATCCATATTAAGACTTACTTGATTTGTACAAAGTTTATGTATTAGTTAGTGTAGACATGATTTCTTTACATTTGGTTTTGTTATAAACAAATGCTCATGAGGGGATACAAATTACAACACTTCTTGTGGTAGATGATTTATTACATATGAAGCAATCTTCATTGCTTTTGCCTAGCCATGAACGTTTTTCCCGCGGCACGTACTTCGACACATTTCTCATGTTCCTGTTCTTACGTTCCGAATGCCATTGTGTTATGGGTGTGCCAACATGTAAGTTGTTGTCTTGTGTTCGGCGGGGAAAGGAAGTCATCAAATTCTACTGATAGATACTCCCACCATTATCTAATCGTAGGGTCTTCACCTTATAGTTAGTTTCATTTTCAGGTAAACCTTTGAATTCCTTAAAATTTGATAGAGCTCTACCTTTTTCTTTCGTAAAGAACACTCACAATTCACGTGAAAAATCATCTATAAATATAATCATATATCTCATACCTCCTTTTGATGTATGCTTGACTAGTACACAAATTTTAGTATAAACCAATTCAAGTGGCATTCTTGATTGATGGGTGGAGGTAGTGTACGGTACCTGATGGGCTTTACCATACTAGCAACCTGCACAAACTTTTTCAGGCCTCACATCAAGCTTAAGAAGCCCGTTTGTTGTTTTTGCTTCATCATCAAAGCTAGCTTTTGATAGTTGACATGCCTTAGTCGCATGTGCCACAAATCAACATTCCGTAACACCCGGTTATTTTTAAAAGACAAGATATAAAGAATAAAAGAAAGAAACGCAATTCAGTCCAAGTGAAGGGACTAAAAGTGTAAAAAGGACAAAAATCTTTGAAAAGTTGGTGTAAAGGTGGGCATGGCAGCCGACCCTCATTTCACATCACCATTTCTTCGGTTTAAAGAGAGAGAGAGCAGGAGAGAACTCTCGGCTTGTGGAAGAAGAAGAAGAAGCGAACGAATTCAAGGTAAGAATTCCTGGTTTTTGCATGTTTATGACGAGTTTCATCCCGGTTATGTGTTTATGTGCTTATGGGTTGTGTTTGTGCTCGGGAGTGTGTGTTTTTGAATGTTGTTTCTAGGTGTTTTGAACTCTTTGCAAGCGGGTTAAAAGGAAGAACACCCAAGTTGCACTAGGTGAGTTCTAGACCCCGGTTTTTACTTGTTTTCAAACATCTTTGGGGCTGAAAATGTATTTAAATGATTTTCAAATGTTTAAGTATGTATGCCCGTATGTATTGTACATGAATGAAAGTAATTCTTGAATGCTTATAGGTTATTCATGTTTAGAATAGCCACATTAAGCTTAGAACAGAGGGATTTGATGATTGGGTTGAAAACATACTAGAAACATGTTAAGCAGAAGGTCCATGCGCCTAGATAAGGCTCATGCGCCTTAAAATGCCTTAGAAAGAATTAAGTGTAATTCGTGCGCCCAAACAGTAGCCCATGCACCTAAGATCACCTTAGAAATGATTAAGTACAGCCCATGCGCCTGAACAGTAGCCCATGCGCCTAGAAATGTTAGCTGGACAACTAAGTGTAGGGCCATGCGCCCCAATAGTGCCCATGCGCCCAAGTGGCCCATGCACCTAAGTGTCCATGCGTCTGAATTACTCATGCGTCTAAGTCTTCATACGCACAAATAGTGCCCATGCGCCTGAATAGTTCATGCGCCTAAAGTGAAAATGCTTAAGTGTTGGCTGACGCGCCTACATAATGATGAAACGCCCGAACAGGGCTCATGCGCCCAAATAGTTCCCATGCGCCTAAGACTTAGAAATTTTTACAGATTTTTCTGGGAGTCTGTGCCTTAGGGTTTTGACCGAGGTTGACTAAGGGCTTATTAATGATGTTGTTTCATGCATGATATGATTGCTTATGATTGTTCCTTATTATTGTTATTGCTATTGTTATTATTATTACTTATAGTATGTGACTTTACGTGGTATGTTATTATCGTAACGTAAAGTATATCGTAATAATAAAGTGAAAGAGCAATAAAGAAAAGAAGAGGAACATTAATGAAAATGTTAACAAGTCTTGCAAGCTTATAGGAGGTACACGACCATGTTGTCGTTAGCTCAACTGTGCTGCGGGTTAGCTACCTTATTATGAACACAAGGTCAATCAATTGAGATTGGCAGGACCTTTGTAGCGTGCCCTGGGTGATTGGGTTGGCCTTTTACATAGTACACAGAACCCTTTTGGGGGATACAGTTGACCCTTTCGGGGGATACAGTTGACCTTTTCGAGGGACATAGATGGCCCATCACCCGTTTTTCATCACGCATATAGTTGGGGTATTGTTCACTGGTCCATACAAAAAGTGAAACATAAAGATAAAAGTTTATAGAACAGAGAAGGCCTACAGTAAAGAGAACGAACAATATTTGTTCATATAGTTGATGCGTGCTCGCATATACAGTACAGAGTTGTATTTTACAGAAAAGAGTATTTTCTTATACAACATATAGAAAGTATTTTATTACTTATAAAACTAGAGCTCACTCAGCAACGCTGATGTAACATCTCATATTTTTATTAACTAAAGGTTAACTTCGTTTACTCTTACAAGGGTTATTATTGGCAATTTTGAAACTCATGTGTTATTTGTGCTTATTCATTGAGTTTTTATGTATGAAAGTAAAAATATAAATAGTAAAAAATAATAATTTTATTATTAATAAAAGAAACAATAATAACAATTATAATAATAATAATAATAATAATAATAATAATAATAATAATAATAATAATAATAACAACAACAACAACAACTTTGGTAATAATAATAGAATAATAATAACAATAATAACATTAATAATAATAAATAAAATAAATTGTATAGTTACTAAACTTAACAATGTTTAAAACTTTAAGCAGTTAAAGTTTGGGGGTTTAATTGCAAAATTTGAAACTTTAATTAATAGGTTTATACATAAAATGGTAAATAATAAACTAGAGGGACCATTGTGTAAATAATGAAAAGTCAAACCTTTCCTCCTTTCTCCCCCGTTTTTCCGGTGATCTCGCCGGCCGGACTCAGGCCAAGTCCGGCGGGACTCTAAACCGACTAAAACCACCCGAATTTGATCCCAAATCGTTACCAATCGGTTACCGAGCAAAACTCGACCCCGTTAATGCACATTAATTCGTGTTTAAGCCGGTTATGGGTGTCGATTTAACTTGGTAACCGACGACATCAAGTTCACAACCGTTTGGCAATTAAAATCTCATAATAATCCAATTAATCGAACATAGACAATCATTTAACTATCTCTAGTCTATTCTCATTGCCAATTTCTCCTGAAACGCTCAAAATCACCAAAATCAAACATCATCTTCGTCGTGACCTGCAACGAACGTGTTCATCATCTTCCGAGCTTCAATTGTTGAAATTGACATAGGGCTTTGCATCAAGACCAACTCTTGAAGCTGTCCACGAGTTTAATTTGGTTTTCATCATCATTTGCATATCCATCGAATTCGATTCTCGACCGCGACTTGTTCATTGTTGTGGCAACCTTCAATTCAAACGTAACCGGGTAATTAGATACATGTATATGCTCGATTAAACAAGGGGAACAAAAGCCCTATGATTGCACACGTTTACATTAACAAATTGGGGTTCGATTTGGGGTAAACAAATTCTAGGGTTTATATGAGAATTGGGGTTTTCTTTCGCAATGGTTCTTAAGATTTAAAACCAGGTTATAACCACGGCTGGAAGCCTGGTTCACTGGTTAAGACATTGTTCCCCATACATGAGGTCACGGGTTCGAACCCGGGCACCTCATGTAATTTTTTTTAAAGCCTTTTTGGCTTAAAATTAATTATAGAAAATTTATAATAATTATAAAAATGAATTTTATAAACCCTAAATATCTTTAAAGCCATCTAATTATTTCTTAGAAATTTATTCTTGTAAAACTTTGTAATATTTTAATATAAAATTATTTACAAATGTAATAATTAAATATTTTTATAAAAAGTAGATTATTATACTTAAAGACATTAAATTAATATTAGACCTTATGTTTATGGATTTATCATGATATTTATAGAATTTAAATATCATTTATAAATAAAATCACAAGTTATTTACAAAGGATCAATTTCCTTAAAAATAAATTTATAAATCTCATAAATGGTATTTTTATAATAATTTATTAACTTTATAAAAATCCCCAAAATTCTAATACTCTAGTTCATGTTAACTCGTTAATCTTATTATTAACCTAAATCTTATAATATTTATATATTTAGGTGCCTTGTGACGTTTTATCTTGGAACGACATATTTTATTCTTATTAATCTTCATTATATACTTATTTGACAAGTGAGTTTTCCTTGTCCTTTTTTTTATATATTTTCACACTAATTTGGGGTGAAACATGATAGCTTATACATGATACACTTATACACATTTGAGACTTGTAAATCACATGCAATTCAACTTATTATTTTGTCATGGTTATTGGTGTATTGTAAGTGATTATATGAGATACATAGTTTGTTTACAATCATTAACTATTGCTAGCCTGGCGACGTCTTAGATCTTTGGGCCTGACAAGCCTATTTGGTGCTAAAGTCGAGGTATTGCCGACTCCTGATGACGTATGCTTGTTCATCATGGGAACCAAATACACTTAGCCAATCTTTTATACTTGTAATCAAGTCGAGGTTTGGTTGTAACGATATGTGTTCTATAACCTTACTTGCTTATGACCTATGACATGAATTGCTACTTGTAACCTTTTTCATATTATGTATGAAAACCTTGGAAACTCACCAACTATTTTTAGTTGACTCTTATTTTTATCATGTTTCAGGTCAACCTCAAGTTTAAAGTGATCCTTTTGAAGCATGCAATAATCTAGGACTTGGACCTAGTTAATGAAATAAAAAGTTTACATTATGTTATGTTATCTTTGAACTTATTACTTGTTTGAGACTTATGATTGTATTTCATTTCAAGATTTATGATAATAATATTTACATTTTAATATAGCGTTATGTGGCTGTGAACAATCTTAGCCCTCACATCTCGACGTTTCCGCCGTCAAGGTTGGGGTGTGACAGATTGGTATCAGAGCCCATAACTATAGGGATCTAAGTTATTAGAAATGGTGACCTAGACTATAGCTTATGCATGAACCTCATAGGGTAATATTTATATTCTTGGAAATATATATATTGTTACATGCTACATAATGCTATACCTTACTTATGTGCAACATGATGCCTTAGCATAGGTTTGCCTTGTAATTGTTTAAATTTTGTTATTTGTCTCCCTAAACTTACCTTTGACACTTTGACTCTCCCCGACAAATGAAACTTCCTAATCTTATTCTCGACGACACGTGGAATTGTATATTTATGCTTATGGTTTGGGTCCTTAGACTTATGTCTAATCTATGTTAAATCTCATCAAGGTTTTGATTTCATGAACCTAAGAATTTGTATGACACATGGACACCTGTATTTTGGATTTCCTGGCAAAAGGCCCTCGGGCTAAGGCAAGCATATCGCATAAATCCTACGGGACTAGTTATGCTTACCTGGGGATTTCTGGGATGAGTGATAAACTATGGTCAACATACACAAATTTCTAAGGCGAGTGGGTCAACTTACCTTGACGTGTCAACGTTTCCAAATGGTAATGCGTTACCAAATGGAATCATTCCATGTGCCTTACAACTTTTTGCCTTATCCTTGTTGAACATTAATCCTTGTTATTCCAATTCTCATATCTAACTCATTTGTATATTCCAGCATGTCTCGTCATCATGGAAAGCGTGGAAGTTCCATCCTAAGTTAGCCGCCATGATTGCTCGACAAATGGCTGCTGTCATCCCGACCATGGTTGCTGAACTTAATAGCACCTTAATAACCAACGCTAGCAACAATGGAAATGGTCATGGAGAGAATAGCAACAACCAAAACGGGAACAATCAACACGGGAATAATCAAACTTGCACTTTCAAACACTTTAGCTCTTGCAAGCCCACTAGTTTTAGTGGCAAGGAAGGAGCCACTGGTCTTCTTGAGTGGTTCGAAAGCATGGAGAATACCTTTATCAATAGTGAGTGTCCCGATGCACTCAAGGTTCGTTATGCCACTATTATGCTCCAACAAAGGGCTCTTACCTGGTGGAATAGCGAGAAGAGAAACCGTGGTCCTGAAGCTGTGCTAGCACTTACCTGGGAAAAGTTCAAGAACATCGCCATCGCGAAGTTCTGCCCAAGAAGTGAATTGCAAAAGTTGGAAGAAGAGTTTTGGAATTTGAAACAAAATGATGGTGATCATTTGGCCTACTCAACTAGGCATCATGAGTTGAGTATACTGCTGCCCCATATGGTCGACACTGTTCCCCGCAACATCGAGAAGTTCATTAAGGGTGTACCACCCCAAATTCAAGATGCTGTGGTGGGTAGCCGACCCACAACCTTGGAAGAAGCCATTACTATCACCGCTCAACTCATCGAGAACCATATACGAGCGGGCACCATGTCCGTGAAGGGTGCAAAGAAGGTAGAGAAGATGGCTACCGAGGCTGTTAAGGAGACTAAAGCTGAACCGTCTTACAACAACAACAACAAGAAGCGCAAGTTCACACCGGCGCGTAACTATGCTGTGGCTGCACCCAAACAACCCCAAAGACAACTTGTACCTGCGGCTATACCTGTGGCACAAGTGCCTCGGGCTAGGGCTTATGCTGGTCCTAAGCCTATGTGCAACACGTGTAGGTATCATCATCCGGGGAATCAACCATGCCGCATCTGCACCTTATGCGGTAAATATGGTCATTTGGTGGCAACTTGCCACCGTGCACCTAACAATGCCGCTGTGGTCACAAACCGTGTTTTGCTACAACTGTGGGGAACCTGGTCATTTTCGCCCATAATGCCCTCGTCTTGTGGGTAATGTTCCACAAGCCCGAGGACGTGCTTTCAACATCAGCGCCAACCAAGCACAAGCAAACAACGATGTGGTGAATGGTATGTCAACTCACCTTTAACTTTTATGATCCGTTTCTCTTCATACTATACCTAAATTGTTCAATATCTTAAAACTGACCAGGTATGTTCCTTATTAACAAAACTTATGCCTATGTCCTATTTGATTCTGGAGCCGATAAAAGTTTTGTTTCATTAGAGTTTGAACCCATACTTGCTAAACCACATACGAGACTAGAAAGACCCCTCACCGTTGAAGTTGCTGATGGGGAACCGATCACCGTTGACGTCATTATTCGGGATTGCATCTTAAGTCTTGACACGCATGAGTTTCTTATCGATCTTATCCCTATGAAACTTGGAAGCTTCGACGTCATCATTGGTTTGGATTGGTTAGCCAAGCACCATGCCGAGATCATTTGTTTCAAGAAGTGCATCCGTATACCGTTACCTTCTGATGACTTTGAAGGTGTTCGGTGAAAAATCTTCCAAAGGACTTAAACTCATGTCTTGCACTCAAGCCCGAAAATGCTTAAGCAAGAAGTATATGGCTTTCTTGGCTTATGTGGTCAACACGAAAGTCAAAAGGAAAGAATTTAAGGATGTCCCTATCGTACGAGACTTTCCTGAAGTATTTCCCGATGACCTTAGTGGTTTACCTCCCGTGCGTGAGGTAAAATCGACTTGATACCGGGAGCAAACCCCGTGGCTAAGTCACCATATCGGCTTGCACCATCGGAAATGCAAGAACTCTCTAGTCAACTTCAAGAGCTGTCCGAGAAAGGCTTCATCCGTCCTAGTTTTTCACCTTGGGGTGCACCTGTTCTTTTTGTGAAGAAGAAGGATGGATCGTTTCGTATGTGCATCGATTATCGTGAGCTTAACAAGCTTCCATCAAGAATCGTTATCCTCTTCCTCGCATCGATGACTTGTTCGATCAACTTCAAGGAGCTGCTATTTTCTCGAAGATCGATTTACGTTCTGGTTATCATCAATTGCGAGTCCATGATGATGATATCCCAAAGACCCCTTTCCGTACTCGTTATGGGCACTATGAGTTTATGGTGATGCCTTTTGGTTTAACCAATGCTCCTGCTGTCTTCATGGATCTCATGAAACGAGTATGCAAGCCTTATCTAGACAAGTTTGTGATCGTCTTCATTGATGACATACTTATCTATTCCAAGTCCAACACCGATCATGAACTGCATTTGAGATTGGTTCTTGAGTTGTTAACTAAAGAGCAATTGTACGCAAAGTTCTCGAAGTGTGGTTTCCGGCTCAAGGAAGTTCAATTTCTAGGACATGTGGTGAATAGCCAAGGAATTCACGTTGATCCTGCAAAGGTGGAAGCTGTGAAGAATTGGTGTGTTCCTACAACTCCTACCAAAGTTCGTTCTTTTCTTGGTCTTGCTGGTTATTATCGGCGATTCATTGCCAATTTCTTGAGGATCGCGAAACCGCTCACTACTTTGACATAAAAATAAACCATTCGAGTGGGGTTCCGAGCAAGAAGAAGCTTTTGAAGCGTTAAAGCATAAGTTGTGCAATGCTCCTATCTTGACCCTACCCGATGGAAACGACGATTTCACACCGTGTATTGTGATGCATTAAACAAGGCCTTGGTTGTGTTCTCATGCAACGAGGGAAGGTCATAGCTTATGCATCGAGACAATTGAAGGTTCACGAGGTGAATTATACAACTCATGATCTCGAGCTTGGTGCTGTTGTATTCGCTTTGAAGATTTGGAGGCACTACCTGTATGGTATGCAATGTATAGTCTACACCGATCAAAAAAGCCTTCAACACGTTTTCAATCAAAAAACCTCAACATGAGACAACGTCGTTGGGTGGAGTTGATTAGTGACTATGATTGTGACATTCGTTATCATCCTGGTAAAGCAAACGTTGTAGCCGATGCACTAAGCCGAAAGATTCACAACAAGATGATCTCATTTCAAGAAATTCGCGATCGACGTCAATGGTTTGACACTTTGGGTGAGTTCGATACTGAGATCTGACTAGATGTCAACGAGACCACCGTATTGCTACAAAACCTGAGAATAGATAGTGACATCGAGTCTAGCATCCCGAAGGCTCAACAAATGGTTCAACGAGAAGGAAGAATGAAGGATGAATTGGAGCATAATCTTCTAACCCAATTGGAAACGAAACCCAATGGGTTGATGTACTTCGCAAATCGAATTTGGATTCCAAATCGCGATAACCTTCGAACCTTTATCATGAATGAGGCTCATCAAACTCGTTATTCTATTCATCCTGGTTCCGATAAGATGTACATGGACCTACGTGGTCAATATTGGTGGCCTGGAATGAAGAAAGATATAGCGACATATGTAGCTAAGTGCCTCACGTGTACAAAGGTCAAAGCCGAACATCAACGTCCGAGTGGATTACTTGAGCAACACGAGATCCCTATGTGGAAGTGGGAACACATATCCATGGACTTCATAACCAAGCTACCCCGAACCGCTCGAAGACATGATAGCATATGGGTGATCGTTGACCGATTAACCAAATCGGCACATTTTATACCTATACGTGACACTTACAAGACATCAAGGTTAGCTCGCATATACGTTGATGAGATTGTAAGTCGTCATGGGGTACCTCTGCACATCATATCCGACCGAGACGCTCGTTTCACTTTGCATTTTTGGTCGTCTATGCAAGAACTCTTGGGTACACAATTGGACCTAAGCACGGCTTACCATCCTCAAACTGATGGTCAAACTGAGCGAACGATCCAAACCTTGGAGGATTTGCTACGCCTTTGTGTTCTTGACTTTGGGGCGATTGGGATACGCATCTACCGCTCGCGGAATTTTCGTATAACAATAGTTACCACTCGAGTATCAAGATGGCACCGTTTGAAGCACTTTATGGTCTAAAATGTCGTTCACCGATCTGTTGGACCGACATTGGTGAAAAATTCATCACTGGTCCTGAACTTATACAAAAGACGACCGATAAAGTTTCTATTATTCGCAAGAACCTTGAAGTGGCGAGAAGTCGACAAAAGAGCTATGCCGACAAACGACGTAAGCCATTGGAATTCCAAGTTGGGGAGATGGTTCTTCTTAAGGTTTCACCGTGGAAAGGTGTGGTTCGCTTTGGAAAGAAGGGCAAACTGGCTCCAAGGTTTGTAGGACCTTTCAAAATCCTGAGAAGGATTGGAAAGTGGCTTATAAACTGGAGCTACCTTCCGACCTTAGTGGAGTTCATCCTGTATTTCACGTCTCAAATTTGAGAAAGTGCTTGGCCGACGAAAGTCTGTATGTTCCGTTGGAAGATATTCAGATCGACGAGTCCTTGCATTTCGTCGAGAAACCTGTTGAAATCATGGATCGTATAATGAAGAAGACTAGAACCACGACAACCCCAATTGTCAAGGTTCGTTGGGAAAATAAACGTGGCGCTGAATTTACTTGGGAAGTGAGGAGCACATGAAGAAGAGATACCCATTCTTATTTGTATAGTTTCATTTCTTTTAATTTCGGGACGAAATTCTTTTAAGTTGGGGAGACTGTACATCTCATATTTTTGCTAACTAAAGGTTAACTTCGTTTACTTTTACAAGGGTTATTATTAGTTATTTTGAAACTCATGTGTTGTTTGTGTGCTTATTCATTGAGTTTTTATGTATGAAAGTTAAAATATAAATAGTAAAAAATATAATTTTATTATTAATAAAAGAAACAATAATAAGATTATAATAGTAATAATATAATAATAATAACAACTTTGGTAATAATAATAGAATAATAATAACAATAATAACATTAATAATAATAAATAAATTGTATAGTTACTAAACTTAACAATATTTAAAACTTTAAGCAGTTAAGTTTGGGGGTTTAATTGCAAAATTTGAAACTTTAATTAATAGGTTTATACATAAAATGGTAAATAATAAACTAGAGGGACCATTTGTGTAAATAATGAAAAGTCAAACCTTTCCTCCTTTCTCCCCCGTTTTTCCGGTGATCTCGCCGGCCGGACTCAGGCCAAGTCCGGCGGGACTCTAAACCGACTAAAACCACCCGAATTTGATCCCAAATCGTTACCAATCGGTTACCGAGCAAAACTCGACCCCGTTAATGCACATTAATTCGTGTTTAAGCCGGTTATGGTGTCGATTTAACTTGGTAACCGACGACATCAAGTTCACAACCGTTTGGCAATTAAAATCTCATAATAATCCAATTAATCGAACATAGACAATCATTTAACTATCTCTAGTCTATTCTCATTGCCAATTTCTCCTGAAACGCTCAAAATCACCAAAATCAAACATCATCTTCGTCGTGACCTGCAACGAACGTGTTCATCATCTTCCGAGCTTCAATTGTTGAAATTGACATAGGGCTTTGCATCAAGACCAACTCTTGAAGCTGTCCACGAGTTTAATTTGGTTTTCATCATCATTTGCATATCCATCGAATTCGATTCTCGACCGCGACTTGTTCATTGTTGTGGCAACCTTCAATTCAAACGTAACCGGGTAATTAGATACATGTATATGCTCGATTAAACAAGGGGAACAAAAGCCCTATGATTGCACACGTTTACATTAACAAATTGGGGTTTGATTTGGGGTAAACAAATTCTAGGGTTTATATGAGAATTTGGGTTTTCTTTCGCAATGGTTCTTAAGATTTAAAACCACGTTATAACCGCGGCTGGAAGCCTGGTTCACTGGTTAAACATTGTTTCCCATACATGAGGTCACGGGTTCGAACCCGGGCACCTCATGTAATTTTTTTAAAGCCTTTTTGGCTTAAAATTAATTATAGAAATTTATAATAATTATAAAAATGAATTTTATGACCCTAAATATTTTTAAGCCATCTAATTATTTCTTAGAAATTTATTCTTGTAAAACTCTGTAATATTTTAATATAAAATTATTTACAAATGTAATAATTAAATATTTTTATAAAAAGTAGATTATTATACTTAAAGACATTAAATTAATATTAGACCTTATGTTTATGGATTTATCATGATATTTATAATTTAAATATCATTTTATATAAAATCACAAGTTATTTACAAAGGATCAATTTCCTTAAAAATAAATTTATAAATCTCATAAATGGTATTTTTATAATAATTTATTAACTTTATAAAAATCCCCAAAATTCTAATACTCTAGTTCATGTTAACTCGTTAATCTTATTATTAACCTAAATCTTATAATATTTATATATTTAGGTGCCTTGTGACGTTTTATCTTGGAACGGCATATTTTATTCTTATTAATCTTCATTATATACTTATTTGACAAGTGAGTTTTCCTTGCCCTTTTTTTATATATTTTCACACTAATTTGGGGTGAAACATGATAGCTTATACATGATACACTTATACACATTTGAGACTTGTAAATCACATGCAATTCAACTTATTATTTTGTCATGGTTATGGTGTTTGTAGTGATTAATGAGATACATAGTTGTTTACAATCATTAACTATTGCTAGCCTGGCAACGTCTTAGATCTTTGGGCCTGACAAGCCTATTTGGTGCTAAAGTCGAGGTATTGCCGACTCCTGATGACGTATGCTTGTTCATCATGGGAACCAAATACACTTAGCCAATCTTTTATACTTGTAATCAAGTCGAGGTTTGGTTGTAACGATATGTGTTCTATAACCTTACTTGCTTATGACCTATGACATGAATTGCTACTTGTAACCTTTTTCATATTATGTATGAAAACCTTGGAAACTCACCAACTATTTTTAGTTGACTCTTATTTTTATCATGTTTCGGGTCAACCTCAAGTTTAAAGTGATCCTTTTGAAGTATGCAATAATCTAGGACTTGGACCTAGTTAATGAAATAAAAAGTTTACATTATGTTATGTTATCTTTGAACTTATTACTTGTTTGAGACTTATGATTGTATTTCATTTCAAGATTTATGATAATAATATTTACATTTTATATAGCGTTATGTGGCTGTGAACGATCTTAGCCCTCACATCTCGACGTTTCCGCCGTCAAGGTTGGGGTGCACCATTTGATTTAGAAACTGCTATTGGTAAGTCCACTAGAATTACTAATATGATAAAGGACTGTGCCATAGAACTAGAAGGTCATAGGTTTGCTGCTAGGTTACATGTGATACCCCTAGGTGGATTTGATGTAGTACTAGGGATGGACTGGTAACCAAACTATGAAGCAAATATCGTGTGTTGCAAGAAGATGATTCGATTAGTTGCATCCGATGGGAGTTTGGTTACGATTTATGGAGATCGCGACATGACGATTCCGAAAGTGATTTCGATGGCGGTGGCGGGAAAGTGCATGAGGCGTGGATGTAGTGCCTACTTGGCCTACGTAAAGGATGTGGACGCGCCAACACCGCAACTATCTGATGTACCAGTTATGTGTGACTTTCCGGATGTATTCCCGGAAGACTTACCCGGCGTGCCACCAGATCGCGAGATTGAGTTCCAAATTGACTTGATACCCGGTGCTCAACCCGTTGCCAAAGCACCGTATCTATTAGCTCCCACAGAAATGAATGAACTCATGGAACAATTGCAAGAGCTGCTTGATAAGGGGTTCATTAGGCCGAGTATCTCTCCCTGGGGTGCTCCGGTCCTATTTGTGAAGAGGAAAGATGGTAGTATGAGGATGTGTATTGACTACCGAGAGCTGAACAAGTTAACGGTGAAGAACCGATACCCCCTACCAAGAATAGATGATCTGTTTGATCAGCTCCAAGGTGCTAGTTGGTTTTCAAGGATAGATCTTCGATCTGGTTACCATCAGCTGAAGGTAAAGGAGCAGGATATCCCTAAAATAGCTTTTCGCACGCGCTACGGTCACTATGAATTCCTTGTTATGTCATTTGGTTTGACCAATGCGCCAGCTGCTTTTATGGACTTGATGAATCGAGTGTGTCGGCCAATGTTAGATAAATTAGTGATTGTGTTTATTGATGATATCCTGATTTATTCAAGGAGCAAGGAGGAGCATGCCGATCATATTCAGGAGGTGTTAGAGACCTTGAGAAGGGAGAAGTTGTATGCCAAATTCTCCAAATGCGCGTTCTGGTTACGCGAAGTTCAATTCTTGGGTCACGTGATAAACCCAGAGGGGGTTATGTAGACCCTGCTAAGGTGGAGGCGGTGATGCAATGGAAGTCTCCGAGGATGCCATCCGAGATTCGTAGTTTCTTGGGGTTGGTGGTTATTATCGAAGGTTCATTCAGGACTTTTCCAAGATCGCTTCTCTACTCACCAAGTTGACCCAATAGGATGTAAAGTTTACGTGGGGTCAAGCCCAAGAACATGCGTTCGAGGATTTAAAGATAAGGTTGACTCAAGCTCTTGTCTTGTCGTTACCCGAAGGAAGCGAGGATTTGGTAGTATACTCAGATGCTTCTTACTCGGGGGTGGGGTGTGTATTAATGTAGAGAGGGAAGGTTATAGCCTATGCATCCCAACAGTTGAAAGTTCTAAGGTCAACTACCTTACTCATAACTTGGAGCTAGCGGCCGTGATCTTTGCACTAAGATTTGGAGGCACTATCTGTACGGAACAAAGTGCACCATTTTCACGAACCACAAGAGCTGAAGTACTTCTTCAAGCAAAAAGATTTGAACATGAGGTAGAGGCGATGGTTGGAGCTTATAAAGGATTATGATTGCGAGATCCATTACCATCCGGGCAAAGCCAACGTGGTGGCCGATGCACTTAGCCGGAAGGAGAGGCCCGAGCCGATTCGGGTGTAAGCATACCAACTGATCATAACCTCTAATGTAATGAAGCAAGTCAAGGATTTCAATATGAGGCATTAAAAGAAGATCATCTGAACTCTGAAAGAATGAGAGGTCTGGTTGGGGAATTGAGTGAAAACACACTTGGTGTTAAAACTCAATTTGGACGGGTGTGGATTCCTCGTTTCGGGGATCTACGTGTGAGGATTATGGATGAAGCTCACAAGACTCGATACTCCATTCATCCTGGTGCCACAAAGATGTATCAAGACATGAAGAAAGATTATTGGTGGCCGGGTATGAACGTGACGTGGCGGAGTATGTGAGTAAGTGTCTTACTTTCTTGCAAGTGAAGGCGAAACATCAGAAGCCATATGGGAAGATCCAACCTTTGGATATACCGGAATGGAAGTGGGAGCACATCACCATGGACTTCATTACAAAGCTACCACGTACTCCGAAGGGGTACAATGCCATATGGGTGATTGTTGACCACTTGACGAAGAGTGCTCACTTCCTACCGATCCGTGAGACATATTCATCCGAGAGGTTAGCTGACTTGTTCATCAAGGAGATTGTAACTCGTCATGGTGTACCGGTGTCCATTGTGTCTGATCGTGACACCCGGTTTACGTCTAAATTCTGGAAGAAATTCCAAGACGCCATGGGGACGAGGTTACATATTAGCACGGCTTATCATCCCCAAACTGATGGTCAGTCAGAAAGGACCATTCAGACGTTGGAAGACATGCTTCGGGCATGTGTAATCGATTTTGGTGGAAGTTGGGCGACCACTTACCGTTAGCCGAATTCTCATACAACAACAGCTATCATGCCAGCATCGGTATGCCACCATATGAGATGCTATACGGTAGGAGATGCAGAACACTCGTTTGTTGGGGTGACATTGGTTAGAAAGAGTTGGGAAGCGTCGAGGTAATCGAGGCTACGACTGAGAAGCTTGAGGGGATCAAAGCCTTCATGAAGGCAGCCAAAGATAGACAGAATTCGTATGCCGATAAACGACGTAGACCAATTGAGTTCCAGGTGGGTGACCGGGTTATGTTTAAGGTCTCACCTTGGAAGGGTATTATCAGATTCCAGAAGCGGGGAAAGTTGAGCCCAAGATATATAGGACCTTTCCGAATTATTGCTCGAGTAGGAGAGGTGGCCTATAGATTGGAGTTGCCAGATAAGTTAAGTGGAATTCACTCGACATTCCATGTATCTCATTTGAGAAAGTGTATAGCTGATGAAGACATGATTGTACCACTAGAGAACATTGAAGTTGATGAAAGGCTCAATTATGTGGAGCAACTAGTGGCAATCATCGATCGTAAAGAGAAGAGGCTGAGAAATAAAGTAGTTCCTCTTGTGCGTGTACAGTGGAAGCACAGGAAGGGATCCGAGTCTACTTGGGAGACTGAGGAGGAGATGAGGCAACATTATCCTCCTCTGTTTGAGGAATAACAGGTTTCGGGGACGAAACCTATATAAAGGGGGTGGACTTGTAACACCCGGTTATTTTTAAAAGACAAGATATAAAGAATAAAAGAAAGAAAGACAATTCAGTCCAAGTGGAGGGACTAAAAGTGTAAAAAGGACAAAAATCTTTGAAAAGTTGGTGTAAAGGTGGGCATGGCCGCCCACCCTCATTTCACATCACCATTTCTTCAGTTTAGAGAGAGAGAGAGCAGGAGAGAACTCTCAGCTTGTGGAAGAAGAAGAAGAAATGAACGAATTCAAGGTAAGAATTCCTGGTTTTTGCATGTTTATGACGGGTTTTATCCCGGTTATGTGTTTATGTGCTTATGGGTTATGTTTGTGCTCAGGTGTGTGTCTTTTTGGATGTTGTTTCTAGGTGTTTTGAACTCTTTGCAAACGGGTTAAAAGGAAAAACACCCAAGTTGCACTAGGTGAGTTCTAGACCTCGGTTTTTACTTGTTTTCAAACATCTTTGGGGCTGAAAATGTATTTAAATGATTTTCAAATATTTAAGTATGTATGCCCGTATGTATTGTGCATGAATGAATGTGATTCTTGAATGCTTATAGGTTATTCATGTTTAGAATAACCACATTAAGCTTAGAACAGAGGGATTTGATGATTGGGTTGAAAACATACTAGAAACATGTTGAGCAGAAGGTCCATGCACCTAGATAAGGCTCATGGGCATGAAAATGCCTTAGAAAGAATTAAGTGTAATCCATGCACCCAAACAGTAGCCCATACGCCTAAAATCACCTTAGAAATGATTAAGTATAGCCCATGCGCCTGAACAGTGGCCCATGCGCCTAGAAATGTTAGCTGGACAACTAAGTGTAGGGCCATGCGCCCCAATAGTGCCCATGCGCCCAAGTGGCCCATGCGCCTAAGTGTCCATGCGTCTGAATTACTCATGCGTCTAAGTGTTCATACGCACAAATAGTGCCCATGCGCCTGAATAGTTCATGCGCCTAAAGTGAAAATGCTTAAGTGTTGGATGACGCGCCTACATAATGATGAAACGCCCGAACAGGGCTCATGCACCCAAATAGTTCCCATGCGCCTAAGACTTAGAAATTTTTACAGATTTTTCTAGGAGTCTGTGCCTTAGGGTTTTGACCGAGGTTGACTAATGGCTTATTAATGATGTTGTTTCATGCATGATATGATTGCTTATGATTGTTCCTTATTATTGTTATTGCTATTATTATTATTATTACTTATAGTATGTGACTTTACGTGGTATGTTATTATCGTAACGTAAAGTATATCGTAATAATAAAATGAAAGAGCAATAAAGAAAAGGTGAAAGAGCAATAAAGAAACGGAGGAACATTAATGAAAATGTTAACAAGTCTTGCAAGCTTAGAGGAGGTACACGACCATGTTGTCGTTAGCTCAACTGTGCTGCGGGTTAGCTACCTTATTATGAACACAGGGTCAACCAATTGAGATTGGCAGAACCTTTGTAGCGTGCCCTGGGTGATTGGGTTGGCCTTTTACATAGTACACAGAACCCTTTTGGGGGATACAGTTGACCATTTCGGGGGATACAGTTGACCCTTTCGAGGGACATAGATGGCCCATCACCCGTTTTCCATCACGCATATAGTTGGGGTATTGTTCACTGGTCCATACAGAAAGTGAAACATAAAGATAAAAGTTTATAGAACAGAGAAGGCCTACAGTAAAGAGAACGAACAATATTTGTTCATATAGTTGATGCGTGCTCGCATATACAGTACAGAGTTGTATTTTACAGAAAAGAGTATTTTCTTATACAACATATAGAAAGTATTTTATTACTTATAAAACTAGAGCTCACTCAACAACGCTGACTTTTATACGTTTTCAGTTGGCAGGTAATTATTGCAGAGGATGGCACGAGGGTGAAGCTACTTGGCAGGGAATGTCTGACATCCATCCGTAGTCTGTGTTGCTATTGTTTTGTAATGCATATAAACAAGTCTTTTGTAATCAGTTAAACGAAAATGTATTGTTCAACAACAGTGGTTTGAATGAAATGAATGGCTTTTGAAATATTTGTTCCGCTGCTTAAGTTTGTCTAATTGTAATGTTTAATGTTTTAATTGCTATGATTGACCAACTGTGAGGTTTCCGGGAATGGGGCCTTACACATTCTTACTATGCTTGGTCTTCTCTATGAACGCTGACTCAGGAGAAAGCATGCAAACAATTTCCCTTTTATGACTTTTATCGTTGGAAAGACTTTGTCTTAAAGTGTTCATACACCTTTACATTATCTGGGCTAGAAACAACATAAATTCTTTTTCGAGGTTAGTTACGGAAGGGAAATAAGGTTCTTTTTCATACTTGTAAGATGGTATACATCATCAAGTGTGAAACTTGTCTTCTCTGGACATGTCAAAAAATTGACACTTCCCATGTGCTATATTGTGTCATAAATTATCGACTATCACCATAACCCTACTGCCTCCGTACTTAATTAGATTATCCAAGTGTTTCATCTCCTTCGTTAAATGATTTGAACACCCAGTGCCAACTATCATGTCATCCAGTTTGTTGGCTATTAATTCAGTTGTTGCAATATATTTTTTCACAGGCAAGACATGCTTCGGCATCCTAAGCTTCCTCATATTAAACCAAAACTGAGTATCTTTCTTCCTATTTCTTGGAGCGACAATCCTTGGCCATATGGCCTTTATGGCCACATTGATAACACCCATAAGGAAACCATTTGCCTTTGATGTTTGTTTTTCAGATCACTTGTATTATTTTTTTCTCTAGTGTCCTTGGTTTCTTTTCATCAGATTGTCGCTTAGACGTTCTCCATGGTTTCCTTCCTTGTGATTGGCTTCCTCATCCTTTGGAGCGACTTTCTCAATATATATGGCCACATATTCACCCTTTATAGTCACCTCATTTGAACTTATTGGCTAAAGATTCTTGATTGGTCAAGAGATTCTTGAATTTCTCCAAGGATGGTTGGGTCGGCTAACCTTGGATGGTTACAACAAAGGACTGGAATTCAGGTTTTTTACCAATGATCCTTTTCATACGAGACTCTCTGATTTTTGCTCGAGTATCCAATTCTTAGATTTCCCTACATAGCATTTTCACCTTCTAAAATAATTAAGGGATTAGTAATTATGTTGTGACACAAAGAGCAATTCGTTTTCGAGCAATAAGTTCGTGTCATTTTTCTTAGAGAACAAGGTTTCCAGTGCATCACATGCCACCTGGGTGTAGCGACATCTTGTTCATGCTAAAGCAACACCTCCTCTATCATTTTTTTGTGATAAACAATGTTTTTCCAGCCTTCACTCTCCACTTGTGAATTGCACCGTTGGTATCAATCATAGGCTCCTTGGTTTCTCTCCTGCAACATCCCATAAGTCTTGACCAAGAAGTTAAGAACTCATACATGTAGACCATGTATTGTCGTTGTTGTTTCCTAACTTCTTGACACCTCCGATCGCCTGGAACTCGGACATCTTTAGCAATAGACCTATGCTCTAATACCACTTATTGATTTTAAAGGCAATCACAAGTGGCACAATCTGCAGATAAGTAACAACCAGAGTTATTTGAATGCTTCAAAAGCTTTCTCTATTATTCGATTGACATGGATGATAAAATATGAACCGAGTACATACTTAAATAGGAAAACTACCACTAACGTCTACTAAACTATAATCAAGGAAAATATCCTAACAATCAAGAATGCACTACTAACTAACAAGACTCTTTCAAGATAAAGACTTATTCTTCAACAAAGCAAGGATCAAATCCGTGTATGTTAATTTCTATATGTGCATGCCACGTACGGAAGTTTGAGGTTATCATTTTAATAATTTCTAGTTTTTCAAAGTAAATCACGAATGAATGTTTTAGTACAAAAACCATTTATAATGTGTATGTGTAACACCTAGTTATTCTATTAAAGTAAATAAAAGAAGGAAACATCAATAAACCCAAGTTGAGGGGTTAAAAATGTAAAACGGGACAAAAGTACAAAAAGTTGGTGTAAAGGTGGGCATGGCCGCCCACCCTCTCTTCACATCACGTTTTCAATCGGATTAGAGAGAGAGAGGGGGCAGAGAACCTACGGGTTTGAAGAAGAAGAAGAAGGGGCTGAATTCAAGGTAAGAACTCGACGTTTTTAAGTGTTTATGATGGGTTTTGTCTCGGTTATGTGCTTATATGTTTGTGTGTGTGTGTGTTCGTGTGTGTGTGTCAGGATCAGTGATCACAAGTTTGATGTAATAGAGCGTAACGCAGCGGAATAAGAACAAGAATTAGACAAATTGTAGCAAGAATTTGATACTCGTATGCATTAAGAACAAATACGGTTATAACGAGAGAATATATTTCTGTAACGAGGAATGTTTCTATAATATCGAATATTTCTGATCAAATCATTCCCACTTATTACAATAGGTTGACACTCCTTATATAGAGTGCAATCGCTGCTGTTATCACGGGAAAGTGACAGCTGGCAGATCTCTTACAAAAATAACTAACTCTTAACAAACTACTGAAATGTTCACAACTACTGAGAACATATCAGAGTGTTAAGTACAAAATATGAAACTACTGATAAGAAACTACTGAAACTACAACGACTGAAGAACAAGCTCTTCAGTCGTTTTACAAAACTACTGAAAAACATAAAACTACTGATGAGCACAACAACTGAAGAAGTATTCTTCAGCTGTTGTGTCCGACTACTGAACAGATAAAACATAAAACTACTGAAAGGTAACCGTCACAACTACTGAAGAAGACCTCTTCAGCTGTTGTGACAACGTCTGATACTTTGGTCTTCAGCACTTATGTCTTCAGACTTTGTCTTCAGTACTTGTCTTCAGACTTTGTCTTCAGCACTTGTCTTCAGACTTTGTCTTCAGCACTTGTGTCTTCAGACTTTGTCTTCAGCACTTGTCTTTAGACTTTGTCTTCAACACATGTCTTCAGACTTTGTCTTCAGCACTTGTCTTTAGACTTTGTCTTCAGCACTTGTCTTCAGACTTTGTCTTCAGCACTTGTGTTCAAACTTTATAATCAGCTGTTGTCTTCAGCTGTTGTGGTCTTCAGTAGTTGTTGTGACATCTGTGGGACTTAAAGGTTTTTCTGATCCGGCTCATTGGTTCTTTTGGTCCAACAAACTCCCCCTGAACCAATGCAGCCAAAACCTTTAACTTTATTGAGGTCCCACTTATTGTTGGCAGAATGGTTGGTCTTTTTTCTTCTTGTTCAGTTGAGAAGATGATCCATATAAGCACTGGCCTGGGAATGAGTCTCTGATGATTTGGTTGGCAATGTATGGATGGGAGCTCTGTATTGGGGAATTGGACACTGAGCTGTTCCCCCATCCATGAGACTCACTTCCCATGTATAAGCCTGTAGGATTCTCTGGTGTATGCTCTGAGAAACATAATTTGTTCTTCCATGGTCAGGTTCTCAGCTTCACCATCAAACAATCCTTCACGCCCATACAGCTCTGAGATGTACTTGGCCTGTTTGCCATTTTTGAGCTCAACTGTTGTAATCTGTCTGTAAGCAAACTCATCAGGATGAGTCCCTTCAAGTAACAGACTGAGCTCATTTTGTTTAAAGTTCTCAAGCCTCTTGTAGACTAACCCCTTTTAATAACTCTGTTCTCTAACATCTTTTGGGGTGGTTGTTTAGTCTCATAGGCCTTCTTGAAATCTTCTACAATCTCCCAGGGTGATACTACAAGGACCACTGTGATATCTTCATCTACGATCCTTTTTACTTGGCCCTTGTATCTCGAAGGAATGTTTCTTTACAATCCTGTGAGCCACCCTAGGATCACGCCATACTCTCACCTTTTCCTTCTGATATTGAAATGTGTTGGCAAGGTGTACAACCTCAGAGCTTCTTTCTTCATACTAGTATTGATAAAGAAGCAGCATAAGTTTTGTCGATGCTTTTCAACATCTCATCGTCATGAAGCCTTTGCTGCTGCTCTTCTTCAATCTTTACTCTCACAGTTTCCATCTGTGAGGTGGGAGTGATGGGCATGGGTTTGGCTTAGGCAATGTTAGGACTGCAGATAGAGGCAGCCTATCTTCTTCCACATCATCATCATCTTCTTCTTCTTCTAGCCTCAACACCCTTCTCTTCTTCTTCTTGGGTGCATCATCGGCTGTTGGTTTAGAGGGTAAGGGAGTTAGTTTTGTGGGTTGTGGTTGTGGTTGTTTTGGGGAGGGAATGTTGACAGGTGAGTTAGCATTTTAGAGGTGAGTGTGGCTTTTGAGTGTTTGGCTAGCTCAGTCCTGCTCCCTGCTCCTGCTTCATTCAAAGCTTCGACTACTAAACCCTTACTGTATGCTTCAGACGAACAGATCTTGGAGGTTATGGCCAAGATACTGTCCCTGGTCCATGATTTAATCTCGATCAATGATCTCCCAAGATATTTTGCAATGATCTGATCATGATCTCTAGTCTCTCTCTTTCTAATGCATCATAACTTGCCCATCTTGAGTTAATTTCTTCAACTTCAAGTCTCCTGATCTCTGAGTCAAGCTGTGCAGTATCGAACCCTTGTCTATACAATTGATCATAATGGCATCCATTGATTTACTATGTGTAGCATCTGCCATTTTGATAATCTCATCGAGTTGGAGTTCTTTCTCTTTTCCTTCACCCTTCCTCTTCTTATATGTGACATGAAAGTCTTTGTGACTTTCACCCACTTGATCATTTTCGGTTCCCTTCACAGACTCCTCTTCCTTCTCAGTTTCTTTTTCTTTCAGTTTGCTCTTCCTCTTTGCTTTCACTGACTGACTCTCCCCCTTTTTGGTTGCATTGGTTGCAAGGGTTTGAGTAGCAGAAAGCCTTGTGCTTACAATCTCCTCCACCAGGGGTTGTATGATTAAGGGAAGCCTCTCATCCATGGTTTTGATCACAAGGCTGTGATCATTGGGGTGATAAGAGGTAGGGTTTGCTGAAAGATAGCAACTGTTTGCTCAGAGGGGTTCTGTCCCTGAGAAGCAGTGCCAGAAACGAAGCTGGTGGCTTGGAGTTTTGAGTGGCTGAGTGTGTGGGAGACCTTCAGGTGAAGGTGCCATCTGTGGGTTTATGTGGTGGCAGATGGACTTGCTTCTTGAGAGAATTGGTCAAGTAGTCTTTGTAGTCTACTGACTTCTTCCTCAAGAATTGGTTTCTGGCCAGAACATCATAAAAGAAGCCCAGGTCATCATCAGCAGATGCTGAATCACCTGACCTCCTGCTTGTAGCAGGATGTACATGCACTGGGTGTAGACCAGTTTTAGCATGTGCCCCTTTTCTTGGAACTGGGGACTTCCAGCCTCAGGACTATGTCCTTCATCAGCTGTTGCCTCTAGTGAGGTCTTAGCTATGTTACCAGCCTCATTCTGATCATGTGCTGATTCAGAAGAAGTGGCAGCCTCACTAGATGTTCTAATCTCCATACCCACACCAGGAGATAGAACGTGTAAACCCCGGTGCTGTGGGTTGTCAGAAGCATGGTGATCCTCGTCCTCAATAGCTGTGGTTCTCCCCTTTGTTGGTGGTTGTTGGGGAGGAGGAGAGGCATGCAACTGAGTCAGCACGTTTGCAATGATAATGGTTGGACTTTGGGGGGCGGTTGCATGGGGAGATGGGGTAAAAGCAGTGTGCACCTGGGGAGAATGGTGCTCTTCAATGGCAATCTCCTCAAATGAGGAAGATCCCAGATTTGTGGGTACCCCTTCTGTGGTTGCTGCAGGCTCCTTTTGAGAGGAATCCTGAGCGGCTGTGGCTAGTGAAGTCCTCGTATCCACTAGGGGGTTATAACCAGTGGATAGAGCCTGCGTTTGTGTTGCAGGGCATCCTCAGGGGACTCATTTCCTGAGTAGCCTTTTTTGTCTTCTTTTTGTGGGTTTGGTGGGGACTTTGGATTTGGAGGTGGTGGCTGTGGGTTCCAGCTGCGTGGGTTTGCGCAGCTTGGCAGCCATTTTGAGTGATTGGTCAGAGTTGTGCCGGGAGTATACTTCAGGCAGTACAGCCATAGCAGGGACTCCCAGGCCAACAAGTCCCTCAGCTTGAAGCTGGTTTTCAATTATGGCCATTATGAACCGAGGGTATAATATCCAACGGTTAGCAGTTTGTTTTGGGCCATATCCTTGAGCTCTAAAAATAGTATTTCAGAAAAATTTAAAGGTTGTTGCTCAAGGATGGAGTACTTACTTACCTGTTGCCACTTGTGGACATTTGATCCCATGATGAAGTCTTGGAGGCAAGGCATACATTTACCATATGAAATATGAGACGTTCGGCATCCGGGAAATGTTTCTTCAGTATGGTAGATGCACTCAGGTTACCCTGGTATCCATGGTGGGAAAATGATTGATCTGTTGTGCCCTTTGGATAACCAGTTGGAAAGTGGCATCATCCAGATTAAGGGTTTGGCAAGAGTGTCTGGAGTGATGACCACTTTTTGGCCATGGACAAACGATTGAAGAGACTCTGTGTCATTCTCCTCAGAGACCAGAGTGACGTTTGTCCAGAATTGGTTAGGGATTCGGCATATATGGTGGGATTTACCAGAAAAGCCGTTTTGTAGGGTGACTGAACCATTAAATCAATGGCGTTGTGAAACTTGGTCCAGTATGGCGATTTGGTGAGATGTGCGACACAGTTGTGTCGTGGTTTTAGTTGCATGGTCGCCATTGATGAAGAGATGGTAGAGAGTTTCAAAGGTTTTTGAATGTTAGGTTTGAGAAGAGAAGATAAAAACTCTAAATGTGGGATAAGGTATTTAAAGGGTCGGGTTAGAAAACGATTGAAGGTTTTGGTGTGAGTCATCAGTGTTGAAACTACTGATGATGTGGTATTAACTTTCAGACGTTGAAACAGCTGAAGTCTCTGATTTAGTCATCAGTAGTTATAAAACTACGAAGACAGTTTTGACTTCAGGTGATGAAACAACTGAAGACTTGGTATTAGTCATCAGTAGTTGTGAAACTACTGAAGACAGTGGTTTTGTCAGCAGTTGTTGTAAACAGCTGAAGACTTGGTGTTAGTCTTCAGTAGTTGTAACTAATGAAGACATAGTTTTGGCTTCAGTTGTTTTAATGAAACAGCAGTTGTAGAAACAACTGAAGAGTAATTACTCATCAGCTATTTTCGTCAATTCATAGCTTTTCAGCTGTTTCAGTCTGACCTCCACTCTTACTCATCAGACTTAGATCTGAGTTTCAAAAGTTTCATTGGTCATCAGTACTTATCTGCATTTCTGACATTAGTAGTTGTGGCTACAACAGCTGTTGTGACTACATCAGCTGTTGTAACTACATCAGCTGTTTTAACAGATAAAGTACTTGAGTACTGAGAAGTTAAGCTCTAGTAGTTGAAAGAAAACCTCGGTGGGAAAATAACTCAGTACTTATATATATGAAAATAATAAACTAATGATCATCAGTACTTGTGAGCTGAGATCATCAGTAGTTGTCACTTATTCTAGCTGCAACATACCAAGCCTTAACACCAGGTTGTGGAAAGTTGAACTATCCAAAGGCTTAGTAAAAATGTCTGCAAGCTCATCAGCACTAGGAACAAATTTTGGATCAATCAGACCTTTTTCAAAACAATCTCTAATAAAATGGTGTCTGATTTCAATATGTTTAGTCCTAGAGTGCTTTCTTGACAATACAAGAGCCGAAGAGCTGTCCATTAACATGGGGTCTTAGTCTCTGTTATGCCATAATCCAATAATTGGTTTTGAAGCCAGAGTACCTGAGATGTACAGCTTGCAGCGGCAATGTACTCTGCTTCAGCAGTTGATGTAGCAACTGAGGTCTGTTTCTTGCTCTGCCAAGAAATCAAGCAGTTGCCTAGGAATTGACATCCACCAGAAGTTGATTTCCTGGCCAACTTACACCCTGCATAGTCACTGTCAGAAAAAGCAACTAATTTACCAGAATGTCTAGTAGAATACCATAAACCTAGAGATGGAGTGCCTTGCAGATATCTAAAGATCCTCTTGACTGCAATCAAATGAGACTCCTTAGGTGCAGCCTGAAATCAAGCACAAACACATGTGGCAAACATAATATCTGGTCTAGAAGCTGTTAAATACATCAAGGACCCAATCATACATCTGTAAAGTGTTTTATCAACCACTTTACCTTTCTGATCTGTATCCAGTTGTGTGGTGCTGCACATGGGGGTAGAACAGGGCTTACAGTTTTGTAAATCAAACTTTTCCAAAAGATCTTTTTGTATTTGGACTGATGAATGAAAATTCAATTAGCCTTTTGTTTGATTTGCAAACCCAGAAAGAACTGTAATTCTCCCATGGCACTCATTTCAAACTTCTGTTGCATCAACTTTGTAAAGGCATCACACAACTGTGGATCAGAATGCAAAAGTATATCATCTATATAATTTGAACAAGCAGATTATGCTGCCCACTTTCTTAATGAATAAAGTCTTATCTATGGAGCCTCTAGTGAAATTATTATCCAGAAGAAAGTTTGATAATGTCTCATACCAGGCTCTAGGAGCTTGTTTCAACCCATAGAGCCTTATCAAGCTTATACACCCAATTAGGATGTTTATTGTCCTCAAAGCCTGGTGGTTGACATACATAAACCTCTTCTTTGATTTTCCACACAAAAATGCACTTTTGACATCCATTTGAAAAACTTTAAGGTTTTGATAAGCAGCATAAGCTAAAAACAATCGAATTGCTTCCAGTCTGGCTACAGGGGCAAAGGTTTCATCATAATCAATACCTTCTTCTTGTGCAAACCCCTGAACAACCAGTCTGGTCTTGTTCTTAACAATAAGCCCATTTTCATCAGTTTTGTTCCTAAACACCCATTTAGTGCCTATTGCACACTTACCTGGAGGTAGAGGAACCAGTTCCCACTTGCTGTTTCTTGAACTGAAGAAGCTCAAGCTGCATGGAATCAACCATCCATTGTCCTTTAAAGCAATATGATAATTCTTTGGCTCTTGCTGACTGATGAAGAGAGCATAGAAGCAGAAATTTGACAATTGACTTCTTATTGATACGCCAGCAGTGATATCACCAATGATTTGAGACACAGGGTGATTCTTCATATCTTGATACACAATGAGATCTGTGCAAGTGTTTGTAGCAGCTCAGCAGCAACAGATGGTGATGGTGAATCATTTCCTTGAAACCAATCAGTGGATGGTAATTCAAAGGAAGTTGAATTTGAAGAAATCTCATCAGCATTTGTTGTGGATGGTGCTACTGGAGCTACAGACCATCAGGTCTAGCTGAATCAGGCAGTTGATCACTAAACTTGAAGAGGTGAGTACTGCTATCATCATCATCATCAGCACCAGCAGAACCACCAGTGGTGAACTGTTGACAGGAGCAACAGCAGGAGTTTGATAAGGAACATATTACAGTATGTCCAAATCAAATATCTCCACAGGGCTTTGTGGAATCTTGTCCTTTGGAGATTCATTAAACTTAACATGTAGAGTCTCTTCAACCATCTTTGTTCTACAGTTGAAGACTCTGTATGCTTTGCAATTTGATGAATAACCAACAAAGTACCCTGCATCCACCTTAGGATCAAATTTTTGGAGTTGATCCCGCGTGTTGAGAATGAAACAAGGACACCCAAATACTCTGAAGAATGAAAGAGGGGGCCAAATGATGAAGAACTTCATATGGAGTCTTCATCAACCTCTGATTTACTAGAACTCTATTCTATACATAGCAAGCTGTATTGACAGCTTCAGCCCAAAAAGTCATTGCAGTCCAGAATCAGCCAACATGGACCTTGCAGCTTCATAAGGGTCCTGTTCTTTCTCTCCACTACTCCATTTTGCTCAGGAGTTCTTGGGATGCTATAACTGCCTCTTGATTCCATTTGATAAGTAAAACTCATCAAGTGTGTGGTTTCTGAATTCAGTACCATTGTCACTCCTCACATACTTAACTGGTAGGGAATACTGCTTCTCAACGTGTAACACAAAGTTCATAATGGACTGCGCAGCCTCATCCTTTGAATGCAAGAAGAAAGTCCATACAAATCTGGAGTAATCATCCACAATTACAGACAGTATTTCTTCTTAGCCATACTCATCACTCTCACAGGACCAAAGAGATCCATGTGAGAAGTTGTAAGCAGGCAGTGGACTTAGGTTCTTCTATGGTAGGGAAATGAAGCTTTGTGTTGTTTTCCTTTTAAACAAGCAGTACAGTTATCTTCACACTTGAACTCCTTCATAGGCAGTCCCCTTACTAAACCATGGTTTATCAGCTGATTTATGTTTTTGAGATTAACATGACCGCCAGCCTTCTATGCCATAGAATAGATTCTTGAGGGGAAGCCTTGGAAAATAGGCATGGATGGCCTTTGAGATCTATTTTCTTGGAAAGATCTAAGCATACACTCTTCCTGTCCTGTTGGCCTTTAGGAAAGTGTGTTCATCCAACACCTTATCAATCAAACTTAGAACTTTGGATGACAGAATCCGACAGTTCTGACTGGTGAAAAGAGCAACATGGCCTTTGTCACACATTTGACTGACACTCAAGAGGTTGTACTTGAGATTTTCCACATGGTTAACATTATCAAACTTTATTTCCCCTTGGAAACAAAGCCTTTGCCGGGATGAAACCCTTTGCATAATTGCCAAATGACACAAACCCCTTCCTTCCTTGAGAGTAGTCATTAAGAAGTGATTTGTTTCCTGTCATATGCATGGATCCTCCACTGTCTACATACCAGATGCCTCTGAGGTATGTTGAAGAACCCTGCAAAATACAACAAATTAGTTAGATTTTGAGACCCAAACCTTTTTGGTCTTGGGCCTGTTCTCATCAACAGATGGTAAACTAACATGTTTGTTGGAAACAATAGCCTGAGAGGAAGAAACTGGTGAAGAAAAGGAATCCTTTGGCTTGGACCTCCTTTTCTGTGGTTTCAACATAGGAACATCTAATTGGTTAACTCTTCCCAATAGATGTTGAACCATCATAACCAGCTGTGTCTGATTTTGTGATAAGGCTTTCAGCTCTTTAGACACATTGGCATTGGAGTTTGATAAGTTCCTATGTTGCACCTTCTTCTTTTGAGCAATCTCAGCTGTTACCTTTTTAACCCCTTCCTTTTTGATTTCTTTTTGGACTTAAGGGTTGCAGGATTTGATGTTGCTGGTACAATGTGGCTTCAACTCAGTTTTCATTTTAACCATTTTCTCTTTACTTTCCTCTTTATGTTTGAGTTTGGATCCCCTTTTGTACCAACAATCATCTGTAAGATGATTGAACAAACCACATACTTCACATGTTTCTTCTTCATCTTATGATGATCATCAACTAAAAGAATGAAACTACTGAAGACTTGCTCTTCAGTACTTTGGAAGCATTATTTGCTTTCTTGATTTCCTCTTTAGTAGTCTTCAAACTCTTTCTACTGACAGTTTTCTTCTCTTCAGTGCTGACAGTAGTTGGAGTTTGAACTTCAGGTGTTAAATCTTGCTCTCCAGTCCTTTCAGGACTTCCAGAAATAGCTCCTGATTGATCATCTCTTTGATCATGTGAGTGTCAGCAGTGGAACCATCAACATCAGCTGATGGGTTCTGAGAGGGCTTAGTGCTGACTTCAACTTTTGATGATGCTTTATCAAAGAGCGAATCACATGATGAGGTGGATTGGTTATTGCTTTCTCCATCGATTTCACTTCTGCTCTTGAAGCAAAATCTGTAGGAGGAGCAGTGTGATTATAACCAATACCAAACTTCACATTGGAAGCAGATTGCTTACTAAGAAGCATTTCAAAACCTTTGCATGATTGTACCCATCGATCACACTCTACCTGGGTGACTGCAAGGGTTTCTTTGAGACTTCTCTGGTCTTCCAGAATAACCTCTAGCTTGGCCTTTTCATCATTTAATTGGCATTTAGCTTATAAATCTCATCATTTTTACTATTAAGAGCAGACTCAAACTCAGCTTTTCTTTTGGAAATGGTTTTCTCAAACTCAAGTTTTTGATTTATTAATGCTACATTTCCCTCTCTAATGGAGACAAAGGCAGCAATGCATGATTCAGAACATAACTTGGCTTTAGCCTCTGAAGATACTGAGTTACCTGTAAAGATGATGCATTTGAGCAGGAACCCTCAGTAGACTCCAGGGCCATGAGAGCCAGATTCCCAAAAGATTGTCACCTATGTTGACCAGCACCTGTGAACAGTTGTTCATGACCAGACATGTCATCCGGTAAACTGCTCCAGTCAACAACTCCAGGGGTGAAGAAGCTGTGTTGTTGAGGTTGAGGAGGTTGATGAGATTGAGATGGTTGAGGTTCTGGTAGTGCATGAGGTTGTGGTACTATAAGAACTTGAACTTGATTTGACTGTGGCATGTAATAAAAAGGGTAAGGATATGGCATTGACCCTGAGGACAAAATATACAGGAGATTGTGGTTGAGAATGATGACTAGAATTGACAGGATGTTGCCCTCTATGTTGTTGACTATTGCCAGGGAAAGTCACAAAGGTGCAGAGGAATTAGATCCAGATGATCTGCATTCTCTAGCAAAGTGTCCAAGCCTGTGGCATTTGTGACACTTCAACTTACTCTTGTCAAAACCAACTTTGGTTTTGCCAGAGAGTCCTGGGAACTTTCTTCTAGTTCTTTTGTAGAACTTTTGAGATCTGATATTTATCAAGGCCATTTGGCTCAAAATATCCATCTCTTCTAAGTCATCATCAGCAATCCCCTTGAGATCATCCATGATGAAGCATAGATTGTCATTATTACACCCAGTAAACTGACTATCAACACTCACAAACGCAGAATCAGAATGTTTGAGAAGAAATCAATATGCTCGTCATACTGGCATTCAGATGAAGCATATTCTAACTCATGACCAACCAAGGCAGTGTTGCCTGGTACAAAGTCTTCAGTGAGCTTTCCAGATGAAGACAGTTTTCGTTTCTATTCTATCTCTCTCTCAATGTGAGCAATTTCCCATGGAGTTGGGTGAGAGATAGTTTGTCCAGATTTGCACTAGAGCGTAGGAAAATAGTATATGTGTCCCATCTCTCAGGCAGTGATCTGAGAAATCTATTATTCATCTGGATATTGGTGTACTCAGTTTGACCATTTTTAATTCAGAGATCAAACAAGAGAACGCTCAAACTGTTGAGTCAGTGTCTCACCCTTTCTATGAGAGAATGTCTCGTATTGTTGGGCAAGGATTTTCTATTATTTGCCAAGACCTCATTTGTTCCTTCAAATTGTTCTTTCAAGGTATTCCAGAGGTCATAGGCAGTTTCATGATGCATTAGCCCAGAATAGATTTCATTGGGCAGTGCCATGGCCAGAATTCCATGGGCTTTTGCATCAATCTCAAACAATTTCTTATCCTCATCTGAGTATTGCTCCTTCCTCTTCGGAACCATTTGATTGGTTTCAGGGTTATTCACCATAGGCTTGTGTGGACCATGTACCACCCCACAACCTGCGCTGTTAACAGACAGGTGATGGAGCATTCGTCGTTGCCATATGTTATACTCATTCCTAACCAGCATTGGAGGCTTGGTTGAGGAACCAGTATTGTGAGGATCATTGGAAGGAGTAGTCATTTTCAGTCCAAATACAATTTAATTCAAGCTTTTAAACGTTTTTACATAGACCACAACAGACTCAATGAAACCAAGAGAGAATCTCAAGATGAATGACCAAAAACACAGAAAATTCAATCTCTATAACCGTTTCTTGCAAAAAAAATGCTAATTCAATCAAACTTGGATCTTGAATAGCAGTTTCAATGATCAATTATTAGATCGACAATGATTAACCTGCTCTGATACCATTTGTCAGGATCAGTGATCACAAGTTTGATGTATAGAGCGTAACGCAGCGGAATAAGAACAAGAATTAGACAAATTGTAGCAAGAATTGATACTCGTATGCATTAAGAACAAATACGGTTATAACGAGAGAATATATTTCTGTAACGAGGAATGTTTCTATAATATCGAATATTTCTGATCAAATCATTCCCACTTATTACAATAGGTTGACACTCCTTATATAGAGTGCAATCGCTGCTGTTATCACGGGAAAGTGACAACTGGCAGATCTCTTACAAAAATAACTAACTCTTAACAAACTACTGAAATGTTCACAACTACTGAGAACATATCAGAGTGTTAAGTACAAAATATGAAACTACTGATAAGAAACTACTGAAACTATAACGACTGAAGAACAAGCTCTTCAGTCGTTTTACAAAACTACTGAAAAACATAAAACTACTAATGAGCACAACAACTGAAGAAGTATTCTTCAGCTGTTGTGTCAGACTACTGAACAGATAAAACATAAAACTACTGAAAGGTAAACCGTCACAACTACTGAAGAAGACCTCTTCAGCTGTTGTGACAACGTCTGATACTTTGGTCTTCAGCACTTGTGTCTTCAGACTTTGTCTTCAGCACTTGTCTTCAGACTTTGTCTTCAACACTTGTCTTCAGACTTTGTCTTCAGCACTTGTGTCTTTAGACTTTGTCTTCAGCACTTGTCTTCAGACTTTGTCTTCAGCACTTGTCTTCAGACTTTGTCTTCAGCACTTGTCTTCAGACTTTGTCTTTTGTCTTCAGACTTTGTCTTCAGCACTTGTCTTCAGACTTTGTCTTCAGCACTTGTGTTCAGACTTTGTAATCAGCTGTTGTCTTCAGCTGTGTGGTCTTCAGTAGTTGTTGTGACGTTTGTGGGACTTAAAGGTTTTTCTGATCCGGCTCATTGGTTCTTTTGGTCCAACAGTGTGTGTTTGATGGGTTTCTAGGTGTTTGAACTCATTTGCATACGGGTTAAAAGTATGATACACCCAAAGTTGCACCAGGTGAGTTTCTAGACCTCGGTTTTACTTATTTTAAACTCTTTGGGGCTGAAAATGTATTCCAATGATTTTACAATGTTTATGTATGTATACCCGTATGTATTATGCATGTTTGATGATGTTCCTTAGGTGTTATTATGTTGTTCATGCTTAGAATGACCGTGGTAAGCTTAGAACAAATAGGCTTCATGAATGGGTTCGAAAATATCCTAGAAACATGTTAAGCAGAAGGTCCATGCGCCTAAATAAGGCTCATGCGCCTGAAAATGCCTTAGAAATGTTTTAAATGTAACTCATGCGCCTAAACAGTGGTTCATGCGCCTAGAATTTGTAATCGGATGACTAAGTGTCGGGCCATGCACCCCGATAGTGTTCATGCGTCCAAATGGCCATGCGCCTAAGTGTCCATGCGTCCGAATGGACCATACGCCTGAATAGTTCATACGCCTAAGTGATAAAGTGGTTAAGTGTTGGCTGGTGCGCCTGCATTATGATGAAGCACCCAACAGGGCTCATGCGCCCAAATAGTATAGGTGCGCCTAAAAACTTAGAATTGATTACGAAATTTTTGGGAGTCTGTGCTATTAGGGTTTTGACCAGGTTTGACTAGGGCTTATTAATGCTTAGTTTTATGCATGATGATGATTTTTTTATGATTGTTCCGTATTATTATTATTATTATTATTACTATTAGTGTATGACTTTACGTGGTGTGTTTATTATCGAAACGTAAAGTATTACTAATATTAATAAAGCGAAAGAGCAATGAAGAAGAGAAATGGAACTTAAATAAAATGTTAACAAGTCTTGCAAGCTTATAGGAGGTGCACGACCATGTTGTCGTTAGCTCAACTATGATGCGGGTTAGCTACCCTATTATGCACACGGGGCTAGTCAATTGAGATTGGCGGACCTTTGCAGTGTATCTTAGGTGACTGGGCCGGCCATGTATACAGTTATCATAGCCCATTGAGGGACCAGAGGGCCCATTACCAGTTTACCCCGCGCATATTGTTTAGGGTATTGCTCATTGGTCCATATAGACAGTGAAAGATAAAGATAAAATAGTACAAAATAAACAAGGCATACACTAAAGAGAAGAATCATTATCCGGTTGTATAGTGTGACATCCGTCACCAACAGGTCCGTCAATTGACTCGGAATCCGTTAATTCTCTTTTCACGCTTTTATTATTTTGCATAATTAATATATTTTCGAACCGAATCTCGTCGTACCTCCCTTCGTACCAACCTTAATATTTAATGACGCTAATAATATAAATTTATTTTATCTTTATTTTATTTTCGTAGATATTGTTAATATTATTATTAATAATAATATTATTATTATAATTAAGTTCGGGGTTTAATATGTAATTAAGTAAACTTGAGGGATTAATTAATTAAAGTTAAGGATCCTAAGTGTAAATATAAATATTATATATATAATTCTTAAAATTTGTCAACCCTAAACGAAGCTCTCCCGACGCCGTGAACCCTCCGCCGTTCACCACCCTTTCAAGCTCAATTCGTCACCGTTAGCCACCGCCGGTTGCCGCCGCCTCGCCGTTTAGTCGTTTTGCAGGTAACCGATCATCATGAATCTCGTTTCGTCTCGTTTCGGTTTGTCATTCGGTTCAGTTGTTCGGTTTGATTCGTGTGGTCCCGTATGTGTACGTATATATGTGTGTGTCCCGCATCGTGTGCCGATTGTCGAAAGGAACCGAACATAGCAGCCTCCGGCTGCTGTGTGTACACCGCGGGTATATATATATACATGGCAGGGATGTGCATTGATATGTATGGCGTGTATATATATCACGTATGTATGTTTTGTGTGCGGTTGTATATGTATATATATATATTGTATGTGTGCATATGTGCAGATTGTGTATGTATATATATATTGCGTGATTGAACATGGTGTGTGCATTATATATGACAGTGAAGGTATATATATACATGCTGTGTGTGCGATGGTATGTGTATGTATGCCTATATGTTGACCGATGTGTGTATGCCTATATGTTGACCGATGTGTGTATGCCATCTTGTATGGATATATATATGTATGTATTATGTGTGTGTATGTGAGTGCAGCCATGTATGTGTATATATATTATATGTATGTATGATGTGTGTGTATGTGTGCGTGTATTATGTGTGTGTTGCAGTGTGTGAATGTGTGTGTGTGCTGGAGTGTGTGTGTGTGTGTGCTGGAGTGTGTGTATGTGTGTGTTGCAGTGTGTGTGTGTGCTGGAGTGTGTGTGTATGTGTGTTGTTGCGTTTGTTGTGTGTGTGTGTTAATTGTTGGATTATTATATATAGTATATATATAAATATATGTATGTATGTATGTATTGTTTGAGTTGTATGCATGACCGTGTTTATATATTGTGTTGTTTTTATTTGTGTATATGATCGTGGGTGTATATTAGGTGTGAACCGTGTTTGTGGAATGTGTCTAAGGGGGCGTTATATGAGTGTGTGTGTGCGTGACGCTTATGCGTGAATGGTGTTATGTGTATTCATTTCATTTATTAGCATTGTTACTATTATGACTACCAATATTATTATTAAAACTATCATTATTGGTACTATTATTAATATTATCATTGATATTATTATCATTATTATTACTAGTATTATTATAGTTATTATTATTATTATTATTAACTTTATCATTATTATTATTAATATTATTATGTCGTGAGAAAACTATGTCGTCGCATATTAATTATTTTAGCATATCGGATTATATATTTATGTAAAACAAATATATATTTAATGTATGAGTCACACATCGAACGCGAACCGACCCGAAACCGACCGAACATACATTTCTCATTGAACGTGTCTAAAGACTTAATTACAACTATTATAGGTGTTTGATCATTCGTTGCTCACATCCTTTGAAGCCCCTTTTGTTAACCATATTTTCATCATATTTCAAGGTGAGTTTCGCGGCCCCGTTTCATATTAAACATTTATAAACTAGGGGAAAGTATGCTCACCCTTTTTATGCTGTAAACTTATTCATTCTTTTGGGACTGTTGTGTTTACTGTTTGTAAGTATTTATCCAGTTCATGCATGAGTTGTCTTTGTGGTTCTGTATTCACAACTATTTAATTCTGGTGTTGGAGCCGACAGACAGATATTGGTAGTACTATTGGGTTGACACCCCCACCCTTGTTTGTTAGTATACTAGTTGGGATTAACAGTGGCCAGGAACGGGCCCTAGGGTGAATATGTTCCGACAAAGTCTTTGTGTACGTCGTAGGTTTAGTTGTGATGCTCATGTGATATTACTTGCTTATAACTATATGCGCTCATGTCCTACTACACTATTATACAGCATCAAGTTTTGTTATCATTTAAACCTGCGAACTCACTAACATTATGTTGACTATTTTGAGTATATCTTTTCAGGTAATATCATTAAGGATGGCTAGGGATGCTGCCTTAGCGACGACCTTAGACTTACATCATTTAAACTTTGGATGTCTTCGACAGTTGCATTTGACATTTACTTGTTATTCACATTTGATTACTTGTTCTCGGGTTGTGGGACTTATACTTATTTGTTTTGTATGACTATGTTTGTCGTGGAACTGACTAACCATGACACAAGTCTCCATTTGTGTCCGGTGATGTCATGACACGTTGATCTTCATCATTTAATGCATCTCTATTAATTAACAATGTGTTATGACAATCCCGTCCGTTACATCCTCGTGTTTCCGCTATAAGCGGGGGTGTGACATATAGTTAATGCGTGCTCACGTATAAAGAGATGAAATTTCATGGAAAGAGTATTTTCATATGTATACCTTACAGAAAGCATTTTATTACTTTTAAAACTAGAACTCACTTAGCAATACTGACTTTTATATATTTTCAGTTGGCGGGTAAGCATTGCTAAGGATGGCACGAGGGTGAAGCTACTCGGCAGGGAAAGACTAACATCCATTCATACTTGTTATTGGTATTGTTTTGTAATGCAATTAAACAATTCTTTTGTATTCGGTTAAACAATAGTGCATTACTCAACAACAGTGTTTTTAATGAACTGAATTGCTTTTGTTAAAATAATTCCGCTGCTTAAGTTTGTAAATTTATAACGTTTAATGTATTTAGTGCTGTGAATGACCAACTGTGAGGTCTCCGGAAACGGGGCCTTACAGTATGGTATTGTAAGGCCCCGTTCCCGGGCACCTTACAACTGGTGGTTCATCGCACATAAAACATTAGAAAACATACATTAATTTTGCAGCGGAATTTAAAACTTTCATTTATAACTAAAACATGTCATTTACAACATTAGTTTTCATCTCAAAATACATGATATGTCCAAATACGGATGTCAGCCTCAAAATGCTCCCAGTAGCTTATGCATCCATGCCTGCAACTCTCAGCATCAACATATACATGCCAACTATCATGCATACAAAATTCAGCGACGCTGAGTGAGTTCTAGTTTTAATAATAAACTACTTTTCTCTGTTAAAACCGTTCTTTACTGTATTTCAAAACATACCATACTTTATAACCGTTCGTGATCATGCATCATATGTACATACAGATAATAACATTATTATCTTCCATTACGTTCATTAACTTGTTCATTCAACGTATTACATTATCGTTCACTTCTCTTTCTAGATCCGGTCAGACTTTACCCTTTTCGTGGCACTCAGCCACGAATACTGAGGTCGAATGACAAGGATCCTGTGTTGTACGTTATTACGATAATTCATTTACGTTCATTCATACTTCGTTCTTTCATACATTACCTTTCGTTCATTACTCTTTATTACTCAAATCTTGTCTCATGCAATATCCCCGACTCATGCTCGAAAGCTGATGTTGTGCCGGGGCATGCTCACAAACCCCCGACTCATGTCCGAAGACTGACACAACACCGGGATACGTGACAAAGATCCCATACGAGTTAATCACAGGGATTGAACTCCATCCGAGTCTGTTGCAACACAAAGTCGCTCACCTCATTATCTCGTCTCATGCAATATCCCCGACTCATGTCCGAAGACTGGTACTGTGCTGGGGTCTGACAAACAAACCCCCGACTCATGTCCGAAGACTGACACAGTACCGAGATACGTGACACAGATCTCATCATCCGTCACTTCTGTCATATGCAATACTCCCGACTCATGTTCGAAGACTGATACTGTGTCGGGGCCTGCTCACAAACCCCCGACTCATGTCCGAAGACTGACACAGTACCGGAGTACGCAATCTGTATCCTGTCTCACGCAATACCCCCGACTCATGTCCGAAGACGGATACTGTGTCGGGGCCTGACAAACAAACCCCCGACTCATGTCCGAAGACTGACACAGTATCGGGATACGCGACAAGGACCTCTTTCGAGTCTGTTGCGACATAGAGTCGCTCACCTCATACATATGCTTGCAAGCCATTCAATACTTTCTCTTTTATTCATTTATTCATTCATGCATGCATTCATTCATTACGTTCCTCTTTTCATTATCTTCCACTTTACGTTACATAATACTTCCATTACATTCAATAACGTTCAACGCAAAGCCAAGAGAAGACATACATATATAATAAGGAACACACGTAAACATAACATACACCATCACTAATACAGGCACATCATACATGCATAACACACATCAAACATAAGCCATATCATCATAACCAGGCTTATTTCTCCATATTACCCCTTAAAAACCACTTAGAAAACCTTAAGTCCAAAGTGGGCGCATGGGTCCTTCCAGTCGCATGAGCATAAAAATTCTAAGTATAAAACAGTCTGGGCGCATGGGCACTGTTTGGGCGCTTCTGCCCTGATTAGGCGCATCAACACTTAACATTTTAACACTCTGGGCGCATGGGCCATCTCTGCTGGGCGCATGGCCAGCCATTTTAGGCGCATGGGTCATCTGCTGGGCGCATGGCCAGCAGTTTAGGCGCATGGCCTTCCTGCTGGGCGCATGGCCAGCAACTTGGATGCCTGGCCAATTACTGGGCGCATGGGCCTCCCCTTTGGGCGCATGGGTCACCCCTTTGGGCGCATGGGCCACCCCTTTGGCGCATGGCCAACAATTCAGGCGTATGGACCGCTGTTCATGTTCGTCTAAACCATTCTGAAATGTTTTCTATGTTACCAATTTCACCCGATTCTCATTCTAAGCATACCCAAATGCGGATCTAAAATACTAAGGCCATCTAAGCATGCTAAACATCGTCACTAACCCATAATGAACACTATAACATGCATACATACATACAACATTCGTACATAAAGCTGTAAATCCACGGTTTTTACTTGAAAACATCACTTGGTATGCATAATAGCCCCAAATCAGTTGAAAATTAGTAAAAGAGGTGTTCTAGAAACTCACCTTAAGCAGTTTTTGAGCAGCACTCTTCCAGGTCAAGACCCACTTCGATTCAGCTCTTTGAATCCCGAAAACAAACTCTAAACAACCGGAACTTCGGTCAAGAACTCAATATTCAACTGAAACCGAGCTCAAAGAAGAGAAGATTTACCTTTTTCAGCTTCTTTTTCCTCCTTCTCTCTCTAGAACCGAGAGTCTCTCTTTCTCTTCTTCTTTTCAGCCGTGAAGAAAAGATGAAGAAGAAATAATGGGCACCCATGCCCTTAAATCCTTAAAATAATAGAAGTGTAATTTGTACACTTTTTTCCCTTCCATTTTTGCAAGATTTCTATTCTTTCCATTAACTTTTCTTTTCCTTTCGTTTAAACATAAATTTCAGGGTGTTACAGGTATAGTTGTTATAGTTAAGTGAGAAAAATCGAAAGTAAATAACACCATTGAAGTTTTTTCCAACGGCTCCAATCAGACATAGATCTCACCACGAGTGTGTGTGACGAAAAAAGAAATATAAGATCCATTGAATGATTGAAGTGAAAAGAATAAGAAATACATATTGCCTTTTAAATTATTAATTCTAAGGTTTTATTTTTTGGGGTATGGTTCTATTATGTTTACACAGAAAAGTATGAATGGGAAATACACTTAATTCACTTACACATAATGCATAGGATTTGGTCAACTTTCTTCTCAATTATTTCCATGATCCTATGACTACCGTGATCACCCATCCTTTCCAAAATTATCTCTTAACATGTAGCTTTCCTTTCTAGTTTTTTCCCATCGATATATCATGTTATCTTCTTAATTCCTCTGGAACATAATCAATAATCAGAATACATACATGAAGCATTACTTGTGATATCAAATTTACGATGGTATCAGAGTACTGTTCATGATCTATACTGCTTTGCAAGAACGAAACAAATTGGCCGGTGATAAAGACACCGGAAAGAAGAACGACGGGAATGCATTCGAACACAAATCACCATATTATCTTCACCCTTTCGATTACCCGAGATAAATGCACATTAATGATGCATTGTGTCACACCCTGACCGACGGCGGAAAGATCGAGGTGGACGAATGTGAAACGATTGTTCATAGCTTATGGAATTAAAAAGTTGAAATAATATTAAAAGCCATTTTTCATTGAATAATACTAGACAATTAAGTCATTACAATACAACAAATAATTAAACAACAACATAAGATATTTAATTAAACTAAGTCCATGGGTCAACTTTAAAAGTTGATGAGGTTCCATGGGTCATACATACAGATACATACATACATACATACATATATATACATACATATACATACATACATACATACATACATACTACATACATACATACATACATACATACATACATACATACATACATACATACATACATACATACATATATATATATATATATATTATATATATATATATAATATATATATATATATATAAATATATATATGTTAAAAGCCATTCATGTCATTGTTACGAATAGAGTAAGTTTATAGAAAACATATAACTACAATCAAACATTGATCAAGAATATCAATTACAAGTTTATAATTATTAGATAAGTGTACTTGGTTCTCATGATAAACAAGCATACGTCATCATGATCCGGCAATAACCTCGGCTTTAGAACCAATAAGCTTGTCAAGCCCATAAATCTATGGCGTCACCAGACTAGCAATAGTTAATGATTACCAACATATAATGTATATCATATAAAACTCACAATAATACAAATAACCATGACAAAAAAGTAAAGATGAATTGCATGTGTGTCTACAAGTATCAAAAGGTTTACACATGTATGTTTATATGTTAACATGTTTCACCCCAAAAAGGTGTGAAATAATAAAAGAGGGGCATGAAAACTCACATTTGTAGTAGCGTACATAAGAAAACTTGGATGTTCAGGAGTCAAAGGTGATATCCTAAATGATAAAAAAAAGAAATAACTTGAGGTAGGAATTCATTACAAGAAGTTAGGATGTTTAGAGAATTCCAAAAGCAAAAGGTAGGTTGAAAATTTGATTATTGTACCAATTTTAGATTCTGGACAGAATGTTTGGTACATGTTTAAACAAGTTTTAAAAATAGCAAACGGTTTCATAAAATTATAAAAATTTATATTTAACTAGTTCAAAGTCTTCCGAACAACGTTTGTTTAGAATCATGTTTATGAAAAGATCCGTAAATAAGTCAAAACAACAGCACAAGACAGAAGGTACTAAAAAGCGCACTTATCTTGTGAAGGCTATTGTTGGGTCGTCCAATTGAGTTTGAAGAGGTATAGACTTTCATTGAAAAGGTTATTCGATGAACTTAATTTTGGAGTCTCATTTTACTCAAAGTTATTTTGATATGACCAAGTTATGGTCAGTTGAAGTAAGACTATATCCTGCCAAAATTATAGTAAGGTATTTATGTGCACTTTTAAAATTGCTAAAGCATGAAACGGGTTTGAACAAACTTATTATGTCGATATATAATATATTAGACTTCATTTGAGTTATATAAAAATATTCTAAGACTTCGGCATAGCCATCACTTAGGGAAATAATCTTGTGGAATAACCGAATGTTGTGGCATAGCTGTCCATATGCAAACGGTATTATTTGTTTACATTAGCTTGATTTAAGAATATTAGTGATTGTTATAAGTTTAGTGAATATTAGAAGGTTACCTGTAATGGTGGTAGGGCAAAGGAAAAGGAGATAAAGGAAAGCCGAGAGCAGCGTGCGTTGATGCTAAAACAACTCCTATCCCAAGACTTACACTCGATCAATACACTGCTTTTTAAGGCACTTTGGAGAAGGAAGCATAGTTAGTAATGAAGAGATAAACCTGGTTGCTAACATGACAAGTAGAATTAATGATAAGGATGATTGGGTTGTGGATTCGGGGGCTACCAAGCACACAACTTTTAGGGACGATATCCTTGTTAACAAAAGAAAAAAATCCTTACGAAAGACCTATTGTGATCCCCAACGGTGATGCTATCTCGGTTGAGAAAATAGGCGATTACTCTTTACCGGGTGGTACCAAAATTGAGGGGATCTTGCACGTTCCTAAATTTAATTGCAATCTTTTGTCTGTTAGTCGGTTAACCAAAAATCTACAATGTGCAATGACATTTTTCCCGATTTGTGTTATGAAGGGGCTTCATTCGAGAACCTTGATTGGTGTGGGTGACTACCGAAGGGGTCTTTACTAGATGGGGATCTTTGGAGATGAAAGAAGAGCAATGACTATTAAGTTGAAAGATGGCATAAAAAACTAGGACATGCATCTGAAGGAAAACTTACTAAAGTAGATTTTCTTTAGAATATATCTTTTAATCTTAAGGACAAAGTTTGTGATCCTTGTGCAAAGGCAAAACACACCGGGTCTTCTTTTTCTATTAGTTCAATTAAAACAAACAATGCTTTGAATTAATACATTATGATGTTTGGGGTAAATATCACACACCATCCTTTTCGGGAGCAAATTACTTTTTCATGATTGTTGATGATTTTAATCACTCCGTATGAGTTTTTCTTATCAAGCATAAGAGTGATGCAAGTAAATGTTTAACTGATTTCCATAAGATGATTGAAAACCAATTGGAAAAACCATCAAGAGAATCAGGTGCGATAATGGTTATGAATTCACATCCAATCTCATGATTGATTTTTATAATAAGCAAGGAATTTTATTAGAAACCACATGCCCTTGCTCACCCAAACAAAATGGGGTTGTCGAATGCAAACATAGGCATTTGCTAGAGGTGGCTCGAGCTCTAAGATTCGAAGCTAACTTACCGAAGAGGTTTTGGGGTAAATATGTTTTGATGGTGGCTTACATTATTAATTGATTGCCTTCAGAGATCCTTGGAAATAAGACTCCATACGAACTTTTACTCAATCAAAAACCGGAGTATGACCACATGCGAATTTTTGGTTGTTTGGTTTATTATATAAGCAATGAAACAAAAGGGGATAAATTTAAAGTTAAGGGGAGACCTGTGTAAGGCCTCGTTCCCGGAGACCTCACAGTTGGTCATTCAAAGCATTAATACCTTAAGACATTATAAATTTACAAACTTAAGCAGCGGAATCATTTTAACAAAAACCATTCATTTCATTAAAACACTGTTGTTAAACAATACACTATTGTTTGACTGATTACAAAAGAATTGTTTAACTGCATAACAAAACAACAGCAATATGAAATATGAATGGATGTCAGTCTTTCGCTGCCGAGTAGCTTCACCCTCGTGCCATCCTCAGCAATCATTACCTGCCAACTGAAAATGTATAAAAGTCAGCGTTGCTGAGTGAGTTCTAGTTTTAAAAGTAATAAAATACTTTCTGTATGTTGTATATGAAAAATACTCTTTCTGTGAAATACAACTTTTTACTTTATATGCGATCACGCATTAACTATATGAACAGATACTGTTCGTTCTCTTTACTGTATGCCTTGTTTACTCTGTATTCTTTTATCTTTATCTTTCACTATCTGTATGGACCAATGAGCAATACCCTAAACCGTATGCACGGTGAAAACTGGTGATGGGCCATCTATATCCCTCGAAAGGGTTCTGTTTACTGTATACAAGGCCGACCCAATCACCTATGGTGCGCTACAGAGGTCCTGTCAATCTCAATTGACTGGCCCTGTGTGCATAATAGGGTAGCTAACCCGTAGCATAGTTGAGCTAACGACAACATGGTTGTGTACCTCATGTAAGCTTGCAAGATTTGTTAACATTTATTAATGTTCCACTTCTCTTCTTTATTGCTCTTTCTCTTTATTATTACAATATACTTTACGTTACGATAATAAACATACCACGTAAAGTCACACACTATAAGTAATAATAATAATAAAAGCAATAATAAAAAGGAACAATCATAAGGCAATCATAATCATGCATGAAACCCATCATTAATAAGCCCTAGTCAAACCTCGGTCAATACCCTAAGAGCACAAACTCCCAAGAATTCTGTAATAAATTCTAAGTGTTGGGCGCTTAGACACTATTTGGGCGCATGAGCCCTGTTTGGGCGTTTAATTACTATGTAGGCGCATCAGTCAACACTTAACTGCTTTAACTCTTAGGGGCATGAACAATTCAGGCGCATGGACACTATTCGGGCGTATGAACACTTAGGCGCATGGGTCATTCGGACGCATGGACACTTAGGCGCATAAGCCACTTGGGCGCATGGGCACTATTGGGACGCATGGGCCTAGAGTTAGTCGTCCGACTAATATTTCTAGGCGCATGGACTACTGTTCAGGCGCATGGGTTACACTTAAATTCTTCTAAGGCATTCCCAGGCACATGAGCCTAATCTAGGCGCATGAACCTTCTGTACAACATATTTCTAGGATGTTTTCGAACCCAATCATCAAACCTATCTGTTCTAAGCTTACCAAGGCTATTCTAAACATGAACAACCTATAAGCATCCAAGAATCATCATCCAACATGCATAATACATGCGGGTATACATACATAAACATTTGAAAATCGTTTTAATACATTTTCAGCCCCAAGAGAGTTTAAAACAAGGAAAACCGGGGTCTAGAGCTCACCTGGTGCAACTTGGGTGTTTCTTCCTTCTAACCCATTTGCAAATGAGTTCAAACACCTAATAACACACCAAAACACACACACACGGATACACACACAAGCATATAAGCACATAAGCATGTAACTGAGATAAAACCCGTCATAAACACTTAAAAACCACGAATTCTAACCTTGAATTCAACCTCTTCTTTTCTTCTTCTTCAAAACCCGAAGTTTCTCTGCTCTTTCTCTCTAAACCGATGAAAAATAGTGATGTGAAGTGAGGGTGGGCGGCCATGCCCACCTTTACACCAACTTTTGTACTTTTGTCCTTTTTACACATTTAACCCTCAACTTGGGTTTATTGACATTTCCTTTCTTTATTCTTCAACTCTTATTCTTTCTTTTCTTTTTAAGAATAACCGAGTGTTACAAGTCCACCCCCCTTAAATTGGTTTCGTCCCCGAAACCTGTTATTCCTCAAACAGACGAGGGTAATGCTACCTCATCTCCTCCTCAGTCTCCTATGTAGATTCGGATCCCTTCCTGTGCTTCCACTGTACACACACAAGAGGAACCACTTTTTTCCTCAGTCTCTTCTCTTTACGATCGATGATTGCCACTGGTTGCTCCATATAATTGAGCCTTTTGTCTACTTCGATATCCTCCAGTGGAACAATCATGTCTTCATCAGCTAAATACTTTCTCAGATGAGATACATGGAATGTCGGGTGAATCCCACTTAACTCATCTGGTAACTCCAACCTATAGGCCACCTCTCCTACTCGAGTAGTGATTCGGAAAGGGCCTATATACCTCGGGCTCAACTTGCCTCGCTTCCTGAATTGGATAATACCCTTCCAATGTGAGACCTTCAACATAACCCGGTCACCCACCTGGAACTCGATCGGTCTACGTCGTTTATTGGCATACGACTTCTGCCTATCTTTAGCTGCCTTCATGAAGGCTTTAATCTTCTCAAGTTTCTCAGTCGTAGCCTCGATTACCTCAACGCTCCCTAATTCCTTCTGACCAATATCACCCCAACAAACAGGTGTTCTGCATCTCCTACCGTATAGAATCTCATATGGTGGCATACCAATGCTTGGATGATAGATGTTGTTGTACGAGAATTCAGCTAACGGTAAGTGGTCATCCCAACTTCCCCCAAAATCAATCACACATGCCCGAAGCATGTCTTCCGATGTCTGAATGGTCCTTTCTGACTGACCATCAATTTGGGGATGATAATCCGTGCTAATATGTAATCTCGTCCGCATGGCATCGTGGAATTTCTTCCAGAATTTGGATGTAAGCCGGTGTCACGGTCGGATATAATAGACACCAGCACACCATGCCGAGTTACAATTTCCTTGATGAATAGATCCGCCAACCTCTTAGATGAATATGTCTCGCGGATCGGTAGAAAGTGAGCACTCTTCGTCAGACGGTCGACAATCACCCATATGGCATCGTATCCTTTTGGAGTACGTGGCAGCTTCATAATGAAATCCATGGTCATGTGCTCCAACTTCCATTCCGGTATATCCAAAGGTTGGATCTTCCCATACGGCTTCTGATGCTCGACCTTCACTTGTAAGCAAGTAAGGCACTTACTCACGTACTCCACCACATCACGCTTCATACCCGACCACCAATAATCTTTCTTCATATCTTGATACATTTTTGTGGCACCAGGATGAATGGAGTATCGAGTCTTGTGAGCTTCATCCATAATCCTCACACGTAGATCCCCAAAACGAGGAATCCACACCCGTCCAAATCGAGTTTTAACACCAAGTGTGTTTTCACCCCATTCCCCAACCAGACCTCTCATCCTTTCAGAGTTAAGATGATCTTCTTTCAATGCCTCATCTTGAAACTCTTTGACATGCTTCATCACATCGGAGGTCATGATCAGTTGATATGCTTTCACCCGAATTGGCCCGGGCCTCTCTTTTCGGCTAAGAGCATCAGCCACCACGTTGGCTTTGCCCGGATGATAGTGGATCTCGCAATCATAATCTTTTATGAGCTCTAACCACCTCCTCTGCCTCATGTTCAGATCTTTTTGCTCGAAGAAGTACTTCAAGCTCTTGTGGTCTATGAAAATGGTGCACTTCGTCCCGTAGAGATAGTGCCTCCAGATCTTCAATGCAAAGACCACGGCTGCTAGCTCCAAGTCATGAGTGGGATAATCAACCTCATGAACTTTCAACTATCGAGATGCATAGCCTATAACCTTCCCTATCTGCATTAGCACACACCCCAACCCTGAGTAGGAAGCATCTGAATAAACCACCAAATCCTCGCTTCCTTCCGGTAATGACAGAACAGGAGCTTGAGTCAACCTTGCCTTTAACTCCTCGAATGCTTGCTCTTGAGCTCGACCCCATATAAACTTTACATCCTTTCGGGTCAACTTGGTTAGTGGAGAAGTGATCTTGGAAAAGTCTTGAATGAACCTTCGATAATATCCCGCCAGCCCCAAGAAACTACAAATCTCGGATGGCATCTTTGGAGACTTTCATTGCATCATTGCCTCCACCTTTGCGGGGTCCACCATGATTCCATCAGGATTCACCACATGACCCAAGAATTGAACTTCGCGTAACCAGAACGCGCACTTGGAGAATTTGGCATACAACTTCTCTCTTTTTAATGTCTCCAACACCTCCCGAATGTGACCGGCATGCTCTTCTTCGCTCTTCGAGTAGATCAGAATATCATCAATGAACACAATCACAGATCTATCCAACATCGGCCGGCACACTCGATTCATCAAATCCATAAAGGCAGCTAGCACGTTAGTTAGACCAAAAGACATAACGAGGAACTCGTAGTGTCCATAACGCGTACGGAAAGCTGTCTTAGGAATGTCTTGTTCCTTCACCTTCAATTGATAGTAGCCAGATCGTAGATCTATTCTCTAGAACCAACTAGCACCTTAGAGCTGGTCAAACAAGTCGTCAATCCTTGGTAACGGGTACCGATTCTTCACTGTCAACTTGTTCAGCTCTCGATAGTCGATGCACATTCGCATACTTCCGTCCTTTTTCTTTACAAACAATACCGGAGCACCGCACGGAGAGATACTTGGTCGAATGAATCCCTTATCCATCAAATCTTGTAATTGGCTCATGAGTTCCTTCATCTCAGTAGTAGCTAATCGATATGGTGCTTTGGCAACGGGTTGAGCACCGGGTATCAAATCAATTTGGAACTCAATCTCGTGATCCGGTGGCACGCCGGGTAAGTCTTCTGGGAATACGTCCGAAAAGTCGCATACCACTGGCAACTCAGATAATTGCGGTACCTACGCATCCACATCTTTTACGTAGGCCAAGTAGGCACTACATCCACGTCTCATGCACTTCCCCGCCACCACCATCGAAATCATTTTCAGGATCGTAGTAACGCGATCTCCATAAATCGTAACCAAACTCCCATCGGGCGCAACTAATCAAATCATTTTCTTGCGACATACGATGTTTGCTTCATAGGTTGCTAACCAGTCCATCCCTAGTACTACATCAAATCCACCTAGGGGCATCACATGTAACCTAGCAGCAAACCTATGACCTTCTAGTTCTATAGCACATCCTCTATCACATCAGTAATTCTCGTGGACTTTCCAATAACGGTTTTTACATCGAATGGTTCACTAACATTTCTACTACTAATAGGCACTTAGCACAAAAAGTAGTGGAAATAAAACTCCTACTAGCACCGGAATCAAACAATACAGAGGCACAAGTTTGGTTTACTAGAAACATACCTGACACAACATCGGGATCAACTCTAGCCTCCTCCTGGGTCATGGTGTAAGCTCTAGCACCTGCCCTCTGCCCTCCTTCCTCCGGCTACTTCTTCTCCGCTCCAGAGCTCTCCGCCCTCGGCTTCTTATAGTCTCTAGTGATGTGGCCAGGCTTGCCACACCTGAAGCATACATTCATTCCAATCCTGCACTCACCGGTATGCTCCGTCCACATTTGCTACACCTTCTCAGCCCTGATCTTAGCGACACCCCACGGTCATCCACCTTCACCTTCTTGTGGTTTGGAGTAAAACCACCACGTCCAAAACTCTTCCCATTCAAGTTCTTACCATCCCCACTCGTCTTCTTTACCTCCACCACGGTCTCCCCTCGCTCATCATACAGCCTGCCTGCCAAATCCACCACCGATCGAAAGGTACCTGGCTGAGCAGCAATCAGGTGCCTGCGAATATCCGCCGGTAGTCCTTGGATGTACCTCTTGATCTTCCTTGATACCGGCGTCACCTGATCCAGCACCAGCCTCACCATCTCATTGAATTTAGTGGTGTACTGCTGGTGGGTCATGGTTCCCGCTTCAAGTTGCAAGAACTCCCTCTCAACCTTGTCCATCTCCGGTGAGGACAGAACTCCTCAATAACCAACTTCTTGAACTCCTCCCATCACATCTTCCTGATGGCTCTGGCACCCTCAGCTGGGCAATATTGTCCCACTAACACAGCGTTGAATCAACGAAGGAGTGAGTTGCGAACTTCACCTTCTGGTCTTCGCGACACTCACTGATTTCCAAGACGGCTTCCATCTCCCTCACCCAGCGGTTAGCGGCAGCCGCATTGCCATTTCCATCGAAGGTCGGGGGCTTACACATTTGGAACGCCCCATAACTGCATCCTCCAGTTGCTGCCCCCACTACATCATCCTCCTCTTCATCAGACAACACAGCCTCAGGCTCTGGTTGTTCCTCCTCCCTTCTACTTCCCTTGCCCGTTCATCCCTTTCTATTATCCTTCTCCTTCCTCTTCTCGCCTCTCCTCGCCTCTCACAGCCCTGATGAATTCAGTCACTACAGACGGTAAGACTGTCTGCATGACCTGGTGTACCTCATCAGCAATCGCCTCCCTAGCTGAGGCATTCAAGCTAGCATTCGCATTCTCTTCGCTCCAGCCATGGACCTCAGGGTTCTCATGGGTCGTCTCAGGAGTCTTAGCACTACTATGGTCACACGTGGACAGCCTCTACCTCTAGAAGCCTTGGAAGATTTCTGTCCAGCCATCTTCTAGCACACTATAAGATTCAAACACTAACGCGGTCATTTAAGGTAACACTCAGTTTATGTCAAGTATAGTAAGTATCTAATTATAGTGGCCAGTTGTGATTAGCCACTTACTTTACTCTTTATACCCCAAGTATTTCCTATCCTGACTTAATCAGTATCTGAATCTACTAAGAGCACATAAATCAAATAGCATGCGCACATAATACGGTTATCATTAAGAAAAGACATACCTGATGGCACGTAGCTACTCGGGCTGACATCCCTCCATTTGTCCCATTTTCAGTTTAAGTTTAGGTTTTAAAAATTTTATTTAACACAATTCTCTTAAACTTTGGCTCTGATACCAACTTGTAAGGCCCCGTTCCCGGAGACCTCACAGTTGATCATTCAAAGCATTAAATACCTTAAGACATTATAAATTTACAAACTTAAGCAGCAAATCATTTTAACAAAAACCATTCATTTCATTAAAACACTGTTGTTAAGCAATACACTATTGTTTGACTGTTTACAAAAGAATTGTTAACTGCATTACAAAACAACAACAATATGAAATACGAATGGATGTCAGTCTCTCCCTGCTGAGTAGCTTTACCCTCGTGCCATCCTCAGCAATAACTACATGCCAACTGAAAATGTATAAAAGTCAGCGTTGTTGAGTGAGTTCTAGTTTTAAAAGTAACAAAATACTTTCTGTATGTTGTATATGAAAAATACTCTTTCTGTGAAATACAACTCTTTACTTTATATGCGATCACGCATTAACTATATGAACAAATACTGTTCGTTCTCTTTACTGTATGCCTTGTTTACTCTGTATTCTTTTATCTTTATCTTTCACTATCTGTATGGACCAATGAGCAATACCCTAAACTGTATGCATGGTGAAAACTGGTGATGGGCCATCTATATCCCTCGAAAGGGTTCTGTTTACTGTATACAAGGCCGACCCAATCACCTAGGGTGCGCTACAGAGTCCTGTCAATCTCAATTGACTGGCCCTGTGTGCATAATAGGGTAGCTAACCCGTAGCATAGTTGAGCTAACGACAACATGGTCGTGTACCTCCTGTAAGCTTGCAAGACTTGTTAACATTTATTAATGTTCCACTTCTCTTCTTTATTGCTCTTTCTCTTTATTATTACAATATATTTTACGTTACGATAATAAACATACCAGGTAAAGTCACACACTATAAGTAATAATAATATAATAGCAATAATAAAAAGGAACAATCATAAGGCAATCATAATCATGCATGAAACCATCATTAATAAGCCCTAGTCAAACCTCGGTCAATACCCTAAGAGCACAAACTCCCAAGAATTCTGTAATAAATTATAAGTGTTAGGCGCTTAGACACTATTTGGGCGCATGAGCCCTATTTGGGCGTTTCATTACTATGTAGGCGCATCAGTCAACACTTAATTGCTTTAACTCTTAGGGGCATGAACAATTCAGGCATATGGACACTATTCGGGCGTATGGACACTATTCGGGCGTATGAACACTTAGGCGCATGGGTCATTCGGACGCATGGACACTTAGGCGCATGGGCCACTTGGGCGCATGGGCCACTTGGGCGCATGGGCACTATTGGGATGCATGGGCCTACAGTTAGTCGTCCGACTAATATTTCAAGGTGCATGGACTACTGTTCAGGCGCATGGACTACTGTTCAGGAGCATGGGTTACACTTAAATTTTTCTAAGGCATTCCCAGGCGCATGAGCCTTATCTAGGCGCATGAACCTTCTGTACAATATGTTTCTAGGATGTTTTCGAACCTAATCATCAAGCCTATATGTTCTAAGCTTACCAAGGCTATTCTAAACATGAAAAACCTATAAGCATCCAAGAATCATCATCCAACATGCATAATACATACGGTTATACATACATAAACATTTGAAAATCGTTTTAATACATTTTCAGCCCCAATAAAGTTTAAAACAAGTAAAACCGGGGTCTAAAACTCACCTGGTGCAACTTGGGTGTTTCTTCCTTCTAACCCGTAATGAGTTCAAACACCTAAAAACACACAAAAAAACACACACACACGGACACACACACAAGCATATAAGCACATAAGCATGTAACCGAGATAAAACCCATCATAAACACTTAAAAACCACGAATTCTTACCTTGAATTCAACCTCTTCTTTTCTTCTTCTTCAAAACCCGAAGTTTCTCTGCTCTTTCTCTCTAAACCGATGAAAAATAGTGATGTGAAGTGAGGGTGGGAGACCATGCCCACCTTTACACCAAATTTTGTACTTTAGTCCTTTTTACACATTTAACCCCTCAACTTGGTTTATTGATATTTTCTTTCTTTATTCTTCAACTCTTATTCTTTCTTTTCTTTTTAAGAAGTAACCAGGTGTTACAACCTGTGATTTTCTTGGGCTGTCCACAAGATACCAAAGGGTATAAAATATATGATATAGAAAATAAAAGAATTGTGATGTCAAGAGATGCTAAATTCTACGAAGACAATTTTCCTTGCATTGTTACATCACAAAGTTGTAATGAGCATGAGGATGATTTTTAATAATGTACGAGCCCATCTTATAAAGAACAAAAACAGTGATGACCATGAGATAGGCCATGTAGAAATAAAGGAGGATCTTATCTCTAGTTCAAGACACCAAGGCCCAATAAATAGAAATGAAAATATGGCCCAGGAGCAATTGTCATCAAGCCCACATCATGACACCTTTGAAAATAATGAGCACATTGTTGAAGATCAAACTAATATAGATCTAGAAATGGAAAATTTTAATGCAGAGGATGCTATTACCCGATCTAAACAAGACCGTTTACAACCAAAGCATTTCAAGGATCTTGTTGTATAGTTACCCCCTTCGATTGAAAAGGCCTACCGCTCCTACTAAAGAGGCCTCAACGGTACACCCTATTACCAATTTTCTTTCCTATGATAATTTTTCACACTCATACAAAGTTTTCTTGGCGACCATAACCTCCAACAATGAACCAAAATGTTTTAAACAAGCCATGCAGGATCTACAATAGGTTAAAGCCATGTAAAAAGAAGTTCAAGCACTTGAACAAAATGAGACCTGGACTCTCGAGGCATTATCAGAAGGAAAGCGTGTCATAGACTCGAAATAGGTCTACAAAATCAATTACAAACCAAATGGAGACATAGAAAGGTATAAAGCAAGACTCGTGGCTAAAGGCTATACACAAACTGATGGAGTGGACTTCCATGACACCTTTGCTCCCGTGGCAAAACTAGGAACTATGAGAACCTTACTAGCAGTTACCACAAAGAAAAGTTGGGTAATTCACCAACTTGACGTCAACAATGCCTTTTTACACGGAGAACTGGATGAAGAGGTATATATAAAAATTCCCCAAGGTTTTGCTAAAGAAAATGAGACTAGAGTTTGTCGGTTGCGTAAATCTCTCTTTGGGCTCAAGCAAGCTTCACGTATTTGGTACCAAAAGTTGACTACAACTCTCCTTGCACTTGGTTTTAATTCATCCAAGTCCGACCACTCCCTTTTTATCTACAGGTAAGGTACCACATTCATCACTAGTTTAATTTATGTTGATGATGTTTTACTCGTGGGGAACAATTCTCAGAAGATACAAGAAATTAAAGGACACCCAGATTATAAGAAATTTAGTATTAAGGACCTTGGTGATTTAAAATATTTTCTCGGGATTGAAGTGGCAAAAAAATATAATGGTCTTGTATTAAGTTAAAGAAAATATACTCTTGACATCCTTGAGGATAGTGGAATGGAGGGATGTCGGCCAAGTACTTTCCCCATTGAGCAGAATCTAAAACTCGACTTGGATGAAAATCAACCTAAGGTAGACGCCGATCAATATAGGCATCTCGTAGGATGATTACTATATCTCTAGGCCACTAGACCTGATATAACATACACGATTAATATTCTTAGCCAGTTTGTTACTGACCCTCGACAAAACCAATTGGATGCCGCAACTAGGGTCCTATTTAGAAGCTACTCTTGGTCAAGGCATTCTTTTGACATGAGAAAGGGGAACAAATTTGGTAGCATACTCTAATTCAGATGGCTCAGATGCCCCCTTACTAGGCGGTCAAGAACATGTTATTTGTTACTTCTAGGTGATGCTCCTGTCTCATGGAAAACCAAAAAGCAATCAGTAGTCTCACGATCTTCCACTGAAGCAGAATATCGTGATATGTCCCATACTGTTAGTGAATGATATGGATGAGATGGCTTCTAAAAGAATTGGACGTTACACAACATGGATCAACTTCTCTTTTTGTGATAACCAAGCTGCCCGTCACATCGCCAACAATCTTGTGTTTCATGAACGCACTAAACACATTGAGATGGACTGTTACTTTGTTCGTGAGAGAGTTGAATCCCATGAAATACGGCCTATGCAAATTGATACAAAGCTACAACTTGCGGACTTATTCACGAAGGGTTTAAGTGCTCAACAACTACGTTTTCTACTTGACAAACTAGGCACTCGTGATCTACTGCTCCAGCTTGCGTGAGAGTATAGGATTTAGTCAACTTTCTTCACATTTATTTCCATGATCCCGTGATTACCGTGATCACCCAATCCCTTTCTAATTTATCTCCTAACATGTAGCTTTCCTTTCTAGTTTTTTCCCATCGATGTATCATATTATCTTCTTAATTCCTGTGGAACATAATCCATAATCAGAATACATACATGAAGCATTACTTGTGATATCAAATTTATGATAGTGAAGGTAAGTTTATGTATTCGATTATCCCGAGTCGATCTATCTTCGCACCACCAAATCACTAATTTCCGTTCTAAGAAAACTAACTTACTACTCACACACCAAGACAATACATCGGTGAACTCTTGTGTCATAATAAATAATAGTGGAATATTATGTCCCACCTCACTTGAGATGAGATATACCTTGTGACTGATTGAAAACTTAACAATGAAAACAAAATAGCAAATTTTTTCTATCAAAAGTTATAGTGTAATTTACAATCAAATAGAATTTATAAAGTTCTAAACATTCCAACTATGTCTACCTTGGAAATCTTGCATCAACTTATATCTACCCTGAGGTTCTTCTGAGATACAACATTTAAAATAAAACATACGTCATCCGAAAATGCTATTCAGTTAATGTACCGCTCCTAACATTTTCCCCAAACTTTATACCGGTTATACATGAGCTCATTTCGATATACAGATATTTTAACATTATACTTATCATAGTTTTACGTTCTTTACTGCCAAAACCTTTCACCTCAAGTTTTACGTATTACAGTCCTAAGGCATTCCACCTTCGGTCTTACTAACTAGTAGGACCACATAGTAAATATATTCATACCATCTTAAAAAGGTATCAAGCTTAAATATCACATATGTAAAAGCATAAAACAAGATTTATTATTCAAAATGCACAAGTATCTCAACACTACTAATTCACCTAAGATATGTAGTATCCTTGTATGATGTTGATCTACAGTATCTCACACTGTCACGCATATAATAGTCAAAGGCCTATATAATATGACAAGCCTAGGCTATCACTAGTGGTTATGACTAGACCGGTTACTAAAACATACTTAAGCTAAACAAAAATTTACTTGTTTCCATTATGCTTCTAGACTGACCATAGCTTGAAAAAACTTCAAATTAGCTTTTTAAACGTTTAAAATATTAAATTTGTGTGAAGAATGGTCTGGGTTTGACTTTCTACATAGGTCAAGGTTACAGATCGTAAGGCTTAAGATGTTAAGGTTAGTAAGACACAATTTGAGTGAGTAATTGCCATACGTTACACCCTGGAAGATCATTTGAATCACTACAATCTTATGGACCGTAACTTTATTAAATTTAATTATGATTATATTATGACATTAGTTGAAAATTATTGATTTATTTGATGCAGAGTTTACTTTTATAGAATATATACTTTTATCATTTGATAAAATATGACTAAATAATGCTGCAAAATATATAAATTAAACCATACATTGAGAATTCATCACTTAATAAAATTAATAAATAACCGATGAAACTAATTATAAAAGGGTCAAAAGAAGAATTTGAATTAGTAGAAGATCAAATTGTTGGTAATCTCACCTTATGTAATGGACTCTACGTGTTTTAATAAAAAGTTATTTTGAGATGATATGTGACAACATCACAATCATTCTCACATTTTTCTATTTCTTTCTTCTATCAAATAATTATCTTAACTATCAATAATATTCTTTAACACCTTTTTAAATTTAATAAATTAAGAAAAAAATCTATTTATTAATATTATTTCTAAATAATAATTTTATAAAATAATAAATTTTTAAAGCATAAAACTTTATAAAAAAATACGAATTATATTAAAATTGGTATTTAAAAAGTCATTATTTTAAAAACAAAAGATAATCAAATTTGAGAGTTATGATAGGAAAATTTTTAAAGATGACATTTTATACGGTTTGTTTTAGAATAAAATGCTCATTTTTTGAAAAATATTTTATAACAAAATTTAAAAAGATTGATATTACTATTTTATTATATATTAGAATATCATTTTATAATTAATAAATTTTATTATATTAATATTTTATTTAATTAACTCGTGTAATACACAAGCTTACTAAAACTAATTGATGTATAAGTGAATTAATATTCAAGATGAAGTAAGAGAATGAAATGATACATAATGAAGGCTTTGTCAATCCGAAAGATTAAATTTTCATAAAAAAAGATACCTACGGACGTAAGCAAAATTTATAAGAAACATAATTTGTTTGTTCGGTAGAATATAGTGTATCAAACATAATAAATGTGCACTTACAAATGTAAAAAAAAGTTCTATCATAAATCCAGATAAAAATAATATTTCTTTTGCCACCGGTGTTAGCGGTGGTGGTTGGAAGACTTCTTGTTCATGGTGTGTATGATGTCTATTTCAAGTTTAGGAATTCATGTATTAGGTGTGTTAGCCGCGGAAATTCATGATAGTTTTAGTTTTGATAAAAACTAACGATTATGTGTGTGACTAGATCATATGTGATTGATGAGTGATAGTAATGAAAAAAATAGTGTCATGTAGATATTACGTATGTAGTCAAGTGATCACTATAAATATATGTAATATGTTAGTGATGACAATGTATTTTCTAATAATTATTTAATCATTAATATTTAACATATTTGTTTATATTTTTATTTAGACAGATATTTTTAAATTTAATATTTTTAACAAAATTAATTTAATAAACATTAATATTAGTATTACTTTTTTTAAACATTACCAAATAATAACCAAACATAATGAAATTAAGACATCCCATATTTATCCCTAATCTCTTGCTACATCTCCTTCACGTTTACATGATGCCAACCCGTTAAATGATTGATATTCGCCCAAAGCAGTTCCACGTCGGTGGTGTTTTGCTTTTCTTTCTTTAACTTGATCTTCTTTGATGTTAGGTCATTGAAGTGATGCATGTTCGGGTTGAATTACGTAAACGGGTCATTTGGGTTAAACGGGGCTTGTTGAATCCACCGTTAAACGGGTTGTTGAAAGGATCATGGTTGAGTTTTTAAGTTAAGAGTAGAATTTTAGAATTTTTGCAGACCAAAAGGTTATTTAATTTGTGGTAAAAACTAAAAAAAAATATTGATATGATCTATAGGTTTTTAGTAATTTTTCTTTAACTAATGTGCAACGGGTAGTTTGAGGGTAAAGACGTGTGCCCAACGTCTCCATGCTTGTTGAAGCAACCACAGACAAGGCCGTAACGTCTCTCATAGGATGATATTCTAGACGTGATAGGGTGATGTGACATTATAAAACGACTAATTACAATCATTCTTATAATCTATATATATTTTTTGTATGCGTGCGGTCAGGACCGTTCAACGTTTTTTTTAGCCCAATCGAACTAACAAATTGAGGCCCTTTTAAAATACACAATCTAAAGAAAAACAACCTAATCAAATTTCTTTGAACAAAAGGAATAAATCAAAGAAATTTTAGTATACTAATCTTGAGTCCTTGATATTTGATTTCTTTGAACAAAAAAAAGGCTAACCGATGTCAATCAAATCAACAGAAAAAAAGAACTTAGAAATTGTCGTTTGCTTTATGATTTGTGTAACTATATTTCTTCAATAACCTATCAATTAATTAAATTTTCATTAGAACTCAACTATCAAATGTTATTAGTGCTTTAAAATTTCATTGAATCATATAATACAAAACTCATTATAAATATTTTATTTAAAAATGAGGGCTCTTATTTTTAAAAGGACCCCAAGCCAACACGTTACAAATTACATTGTAGAGCCGGCCCTGCGCGCGGTAGGTGGTAGCAATGGTGATTGGTGCGCTCATAATTGGTAAGATATTTACAAAATTTTAAGAACGAATCAAATTGTAATATAATTGGTCTCTAAGATGACGAAAAAAACTAAAACCAAATTTTTCCAAGATTAAACAACCTTACTTCTTAGTGAAGTTTACTAGAAAGAATTAGACTCTTTTATTAATAAATTCCAGTTTATTTCCTTCAAATAGTGATGGTTTCATTTTATGCGTTTACTTTATATTTTTAACAATAAGTTTTACTTATTATTATTTTTACTAAATATATGCTTACTTGCTAACAAGGGTTTCGGGAGCTTATACCGATACTTATAAGTAATTCAATCATATCATATTTAAGAATATTATTTTGTAATTTGTAAATTTTTATTACAAACTATATGATATTTTATATATCTAATCCGTGTAATACATAATATCCTATACGAGTAAACAAATATTTTAGTTGATTAGCATTCTTAGCTAGACATGTTAAAACTTATTCCTATATTCACAATTCAATGAAATTTATAGTGGATTCAATCATATAATCTTTTCACATGTTTATGAATGTTGGGTAGATAATCTTGTTTTGATTAAGCTTTGAGAGCTTCGTTTTATATCAGCTTATTTTCTTTTTAGTTTTAACAAATATGACTTCATTACATGTTACTGTTAAAAGAGGCATCATAATGGACATTATTATAACTGCATGTTTATCTAAAGTCAAAGGAAGGAAGTAACATCGAACTCAACATTATTTGTTGTGTAGATGTGAAAATTATTGGTTTTGGGTTCTTGATAATTAATAATAAGTTGGATAAAACTTTCATCGGATTTGCTACACATTCAAAAGTACTAATGTGACATATTGTCTTTAGTTTTCTAGAATATTTTTGATCGATCTATTGTTTTTCAAGATAAAATTAGTATTCAATACTAAATTTGTAAGGATCATAGTTCTCAATGCCAATTAGTTCTAAGTTTCAATATAGTGAGTGTTAAATATCGGTAAAAATGATTATTAATATCAAACAATCTGAATATTTATACTTTAGCTAGCATATAGTAACCACGTAATAAAATCCGAACTAGATATTCCATTAGCTCAATCTTCCTACTCTAATATAAAAGAATATCTTAGATTACACATATTAACACCACAATAATCCTCATCTTAATTACTAATATATTATTTAATATTTTTTAGATTTAATAAATTAAAAATAGATCTATTTATTAATGTTATTTCTAAAAATATAAACTTTTTTATACAATAGCAATTTTTCTAAAGCATAAAACTTTTTTTAAAATACAAAATATTTTAAAATTGGTATTTTTAGAAAGTCAATTTTTTAAAATAAAAAATAATTAAAATTGAGAGTTATAATAAGAAATGTTTTAAAACTAAAATTTTTAAATGGTTTGTTTTAGAGCAACATGTTTATTTATTTATTTTTGGAAAAAAATTAAAAACAAAATTTAGAAAGTTAATATCATTGTTTTATTACCTATAGTTATTTTTCATATGTAATTTCAATCGTATCATATCTTAAAACATCATTTTATAATTAATAAATTTGTTATATTAATATTTTATTTATTCAATTAGTGTAACACACGAGTTTACTAAAAATAATATGTATATATACCATAACCAACTACAAGGATTCCAAATCAATAATGGTAAGAGAGGAGACTCACCCCCTGTGAGATCTGTAAAGAAGATGATTGATCTTTTGACTAGTTTATTTCTTAAACAAATAAGATATGATAACCAAATACAAAAATAGTAACGTTTAAAACAAATGTCCTTCCGCTATGCTAACATAAAAAGTGATCATGAACCGTTGTGGGTTGTGATAAGAGTAGACAATTACTCAAAAGTTGATTCCAAATGTATAATTCAAAATGAAATATTAAGAAAAAACATTTATCACCCTTAAACAAGTTAAAGATTAAATATATATTTGAAAATGAAAAAAAAAAGAGTATCAAGCCACAAGTATCAAACCACAAAACTGGTAACGATATTGGGTTTTACCAAGATTAACCTTTGTGTAAAGTGTTGAGTAATTTTTTTCTTTGATTTAACCGTAAAAGTTGATAACCGTAAGCTTTAAAATTATAATTTTTTTAATGAATAAATTATCATTTTTGTCCCTGAAATTTGGTAAAAAATATTATTTTCATCAAATGGTTTGTTTTCTTGTATCTGAGTCTCTTTCGTTTGCAAATCTTGTCATATTCATCCAGTCCGTTAACTACATTTAAAATTTTTCGTTAAATGAAGAGTATATAGGTCATTTTACATATATGTTTTATTTTTATTTTTTTTAACCTAATGTAATACATCAACTTTAAATACATTGCTATTTTAGCCAATGTGATTTAGGTATATTTGTTAATTCAGTCCAAAAATAAAAACCACCACACCACCACTTGTCACAAAAACCACTAAACTACCTCATCACAGAGCCACCAACACCACCCAGGCCACCTACTAATCAAGCACACCAGATCCTTGCTACCATATAAACATTAGAAATCGATAGTTAATATTGAACTTGTAACATACGCTTCGAAAACACATATCAAACCCTACTAATACCTCTACAATACTCGTTTTCAAGGGTTTGGCAAGCGTTTTTGAAAGAATTTGTTACGAGTTCGAGATTTACGATTGGTTTCAAGGGTCTACATGGTAGTGGTGATATAGTTTATGTGGTGATGGTGGAGATTTAAAGTGTGTTAGTGGTGACGGTCTGGTGTGGTGTTGGTGGTTTTTGATAGGGCGGTACTGATGGTTTGGTGGTTCTTGTTATGGGGTGGTTCTATCACGGGTGGTGATGAGTGGCATTTTATGACAAGATGGTGGGTTTTTTAGACTGAATTGGCAAGCATGTCCATATCACATGAAATTAAAATAACAATGTATTTAAAGGGTATGTATTAAATCGAGTTAAAAAAAGAAAAATAAAACATATATGTAAAATGATAAATATACCTCTCATTTAACGAAGAATTTTGGAAGGAGTTAACAGAGTGAATGAATATGACAAGATTTGTAAACGAAAGAGACCAAAATAAAAAAACAAATAATTAAATGAAAATAATAATTTCATCAAATAACGGGGACAAAAATGACAATTTACTATTGTCTAATCAATAACTGGAATGGGGCCACACTACATTCTGAAAGGATACAAAAGAAATTTGGCCTATTGTACGTGAAGGAGACGCTTAACATGAGTTTTACATGAACCTTATTGTAAAGATGATATTATGATAAAAAGAGTATAAATGAGTTTATCATTGAATAAAATACAAAGCGCTTTTAAACGTTTAGCCTTTTAGTGAACCCTAACATTGAAAAATCAATTAAAGGTTTTAGGTCAAATGGTTATGTTTTGAGTCGTTTGATTGGTTTGTTAGTCTATTAGTTCGGTTTCATGGTCTAAAACAATTTCTTTTTCTTTTTCTTTCAAAATTATTGGTTTGTATTAATTTTTGGATTATTGTATTTTTTTGAATGGCAAAAAAATCATACTCCTACATTACATCAAATTACACCACTGTTTGGATCATCGTATTTTAAAAATCTTTTTTTATTTATTGGTTATGATTAATTACAGTTCAAGAAATATTTACAGACGCTTCAAATTTTGAACTTATTTTCCTCCAACGATCTTTTATTAACTGAGTACACTCTTAGTTTTTTGATGACGTTAACTGATTATGTGGCCAACACACCAAGCAGGAATTTGAAACTACTTGACTCGTTGAAAGTAGACTTCAGATTATGATGAAGGTTAGGCACAAAAAAAGTATCTAATGAAGGTTGGGCGACTGCAAAGTTGAAAATGGCTCAAATTTGACCCCATTATATCAAAAAAATAACGAGGGTTAAATCTTAGTTAGTAAGGAATCGTTGAGGGAACATAAGCTCAAAGTTGAGAGTGTTTGTAAACATTTCGTAAACTCGACATTATTAAAATTCAATAACCCTGATTTTTTAGGTGATCAAAATTGTTCATAATCACGATGTATATAAATAAATGCATATTCTTAAAATTAAAGAAAGATACATAAGTAATTAAACTTAATCTAGTTTCAAAATGAACGGAATCACTAAGCTAAGAAACTACCAAAATCAAACCATGAGCTAAATCGCATGGATAAAAATAATCGATCAACAACAACCAAGTTGTGTTGGTTAAAATGGTCGATCGGTTTTAACAACTTATAAACACCTCAAACAAAATCTTTAAAAGTCAAGCGATACCAAAAGTTAAACTTCTATTCTTTGTTTCTAAAAAGTAGGTCCAAATCAATAATTAATTTCAAAACTCTTACAATTCACTAGAATTAAGATTCATATTTGACTAAAGAGTTCATCAAACATTTGAATCTATAACAAGTTAATTAGTGAATCCATCATTTTCACCTTTTATTTCATAAATCTATCATTTTCATATTTTATTTCATAATTGCTTTATGATAAATGGTAGTTTGAAGACATTGCATAAAGTTATTTGTTGATAAAGTAGTTGACAATGGTTGTACCGGATGCCTCTAAAGTTGTAACTTGGTAGATCTGGATTTGATATGATAAGAATATGAGGAGATTACTAGATTCTTCATGTGTGTTTGAAATTGGACCATACAATATTTTTTTAATTATTCATCTACGTGCCACGGTTTGCCGAAATAATATTCTTGATTCTATCAATCAATAAAAGGTAGTTACATTTTGTTCTCATTCATATCATAAACATATTCTGTAGATAAATACATAAAGAATCCGATTCAACTCAATTGTTCATGTTCGCTACATCGTTGAAACCACAAGTTTATCCGTAGTTGCACATGCAACTTTTTAAGTGTATTAGTTGTATTTTGGAGATTTAAATATTGTAGCATACATAGTCTTCACTGGTAACGAAGTTTTTAGAATGTACAATTATTTGCGTTTAAAGTAATATTTGGATTTAATTTAATTTATTACAAATAAACAGCTAAACATTTCGTAATAAACAAAATATGATCACAATCCGGCTTGAGAGTCACTACTAGCTTCTCGAATCAAATTTTATGGAGTTAATTTAGGCATCTTCAAAAAGGTATAAAACTTTTAAAGTTAATTCTTTCGATACATAATTTACTTTATTTAAAATATGAAGATTCATCAACCTTTTTCGGGCCCGACTTTTCCGTTTTTGATTTTAAAATACAAGAGTATGAATTAAAGACGGAAAATAGAACCGGCCAACATTTGTTTTTTCAACTTCATAGATTTTATTACATGTATATATAACTAAGTTAGTACACCGTGTATTACACGAGTTGATCAAATAAAATATTAAATAATTAGTAATAAAAATTTAAGAATTATCAAATCATGTTTGAAGATAAAATATGATTATAATTACATATAAATAGTTATTTTAAGTAAATAAATAAAAATATATTTTTAAAATTTTGTTTTATGAAACAATTATGGTTTTTAAATTCTTGTTTTACGAAAAATGGATTTTCTTAAAAGAATCTCATTCTATTTTGTATTTATATAACTTTTATTTTTTAAAATTGTGGTTTTAATTAAAAAATATGTTTTTATGTATTAAATTATACATCATTAGTTTGAAATGGTATGAGGGTTATAGTTAATAATAACCACAAAAAGTTGCAGTATGATATTTTAATATAATATATGATTAAAATTATATATATGTAATAGTTCAAAAACTAAAACAATTATACTATTTTTTAACTCTTTTATCTAAATCGTTTTTTTAAACATTAATTTTAAGACTTTTTATAAAAATTCATTTTATATAAAAAAACTTGTTTGTTAAAAACTCTGGTTTGTACTTATTTTGGTTGTTTTAATAAGACTGTTATTAGAAATTTTCACTTTTTTATTTTTATTTTAAATAAATGACCGATTGAATTTTTTTTAAAAACGTTAAGTTTTTAGAAAAAAAATAAATTATATACTTTTTTATTTATATTTTATAAAAAATAAAATAAAATCTATTTTTAAAATGATAATTTGATTATAAAAAATCTAAATAAGAGAAAGAAATATAACAATAAATAAAAATAAGTTTTAGTAAGAGAGAGAAATTAATTTTAGTGTTTAAATTATTGTAATGTCCTTTTGGAGGGAAATGATTTGTGGTTGTATATAAGAATGACAAATAACAAAATAGTGGGTTTAGAGATTGACAAATGTAAAAAAAATATCTTTTATTAGTTAAAATAGATGTATTAAATTTGATATTAAAACTAATATATAATATATATAAAAATAAACATTTTAAGATATCATAAACATATACAAGAGAATTGAAAAATCTTTAATGGCAATGGGGTGTCGGCCCTGTTTCACCACAAATTTGGCCAACGTGGATAGGGTGATTAAAAATTTCCGAATCTGAAACCGTAATATCCGAAAATCCGAAATTTTGGATATCTGAAAATTCGGATAACCGAACTTCGGATATCCGAAATTTTGGATTCGGATTCGGATAGTGATATTGAGAATTTTTGGATATTTCGGATATCCGAAATATCCAAAATAATTTTATAAAAATTTAAAAATATTAAATATTTCAGATATTTTTTGGATGTTTTAATAAAAACTTCGGATATATGAAATAAATTTTAATAAATTTTACTATTTTTTATAAAATTTATTAAATAATAAAACTTTTTTTTGAAATTCGGATATCTGAATGGATATTCGAATCCGAATCTGAAATTTCGGATTCGGATAGTGAAATTCACTATCCAAAATTTTCGGATATCCGAATATCCGAATTTCGTATATCCGAAAATGAAAACCCTTAAACGAAGCAATTACCCTGTGAAAGTGAACAACACGTTGGCCACTTATTAGCGTTGAAAACCAAAAGGCCTCAACCCCCCGTCCCTCCCGTCAATCTTTCCATGTGTACTTTCTGAACTTAATTTACAATGCACACATATTATCTCTTTCTTGGCTCCAACATCTCCTACATAAGATCCTCTTTCTTTAATGCGCATGCTGACAACGTATCAATTCAAGAACCTTTTTCATGACGACTCGAATGATTTCCTTCCTCTTCAATTTGATCTTGTAGGTGTATCGTCTTCGTGAGGTCGGAAACATAAGTGGTGTGAGTAGTGGCTTTTGTTGATGTGTAGTTCCCGAAATCCGATGACTTTCTTGTCTTTTCGGATTGACTTGTTAGCACTTCGCCATGCGTCAACAGTTGTTTTTCATTTATCATGTCCTCTTACAACCTCCCATGAATCAACATGAATCATCAGCTCCGCTATAACCACCTGATAATAAGGTTGGCTCGAACTATAACCACCTCCTCTCGAACACAGATTGTCTCCTGTTGAACTACGTACTACTCGCTAGATGCGGTTTACTGGTTTTTTTTGTTGCACGGACTTTTAATTTTTGGAGCAATCCATAGAAAGTATTTGTATCTTTTTTGGTAAAAAATGTTAAAATATGATGTAGAAAATGAAAACAACGAGTGTTATATTTATAGTTGGAGAAACAATTAAAAAAAGGACTATCGAGTTATCAAAGATACCTGTTGATTGATCGTTTCCTCTTACCTGTTGTGGGTTTATGAACCCACTTAAGAAACTCACTTGTGAAGCTGCATAGGTGCCGATGGTGTACCCGAGGCTACCACCCTCACCTTGAAATTGCATGCATCCGCATTATCCTTAAACAGGTCATATTTGTGTCTACCGCTGAATACAGATGTGTGTGTTCATATATTTAACACAATTCTTAAGCTTGTGTACAACTTTTAGGCTCGTGTAAAGTTCGATTCATGAAAATAATCTAGGTTAAAGCCATAAATATTACCCATGAAATATGAGTTAAATTATTGTCAAGACTCACCATTTTGGCGTTGGCGCATGCAAAACAGTTATAAACGAAAACATTGATGAAACCCACACGTTGAAAGTAAGAAAAACAAAACCTTACAAACTAATACATTGCGACAAGACTATTAGTATTGTTTGGAACATGATATAAACATGGAACGCATGAAAAAAACTAATCTCCTAAAATAGCCACATCATAATAGAAAAATATCAAACAATTAAATATTTTAACTTTGCTATAAATAACCACATTAAATTTGATTTTAAAAAAAATCATATGGTAAAAGTTAGGAAGAAAATAAGATTTTTTTGTAAAAGATCAAAACCTTGTAAAAGCTTTTAAAATTTATACATTTGTGCATCGATGACAAGTACATTACGACGTACACCGAAACGTAGATAAAACAAGCGTGTCGTAATAGTATATTTTATATTATATAAATCTTTATAATTATAATTTATAGCAGAAATAGAAATAAAAAAATATGAATGTGTCAAAAAACATAATGACCAAGTATATGTTGTAGAGCCTAGACTAGGGGGGCTGTTTGTAATTTTCAGGATCATTAATGTAGGGGTGAGCAGATAACCGATTTAATCGAATCTTAACTAAATTAACCAAATCAAATTAATCAAACCGAACAATTAACCGACGGTACGGTTTAGGCATAACGATTAACCGCACATTGCGGTGCGGTTTGGTTTTGATGTGCAAATTAACCACATTAACTGACACCAAACCGAATATCATGAATATATAATAAATTTACAATACTTCTAATGATTATACTAGAATTTCATATATTCATACTTTAATTCTCATTTATAAAATATATTTACATAGTGGATTCCGTTAGGTATTGAAGAAAATTTATAAACAAACAGAAACAATGCAAAATGTGCGCACACATTGTTTTATGCACACCCCAACTTCGGTTTTGGTTTTGGTTTTGGCAAGACCTTAAAAACGAACCATATCATGCACACACTTATAAAATTGGTCCAAACCTAACCTAATGATAAATGATTAGTTAATATTTTGGTTTAAAAGCATATGTTTAATATATTGGTCAATCAACCGAAATTAACCATAACCGAGGGTTAACCAAAGTGTGGTTAACCTAAGTTTCGGTTGCGGTTAAGGTTAAAAATATGGTATTAACCGAACTCGCGGTTTCGGTTTCGAAAATTGTATTAACCGCACCGAACCACACCGTGCACACTCCTACATTAATGTAAGAGTAAATTACAAATTATGTCCTTTATTGATATAGGAAATTACATAGTATGTCATTTAGTTTTAATAATTACATACGATGTTCTTTTATAAAATATTTGTACACATACTGTCTTTTACACTAGCTATCATTTAAATGTACAGTTAACTCAGTTATGTGCCCCTTCACATTAGGGTATTTTTATCATTTTTTTCACGTCTAATATATTAAAAAAATTATAAAAAATTAAAAAGTTAAATAAAAAAAGAAAATTAAAAGATATCTGGCTGTTACGTAAGTTGGTGAAACCAATCACTTTTAGTGTGCGTTTATTTAACTAATCGTCAAATACTTTATAAACAATTCGCACCAACAAATAATGCAAAATCAATAAGGAACACAAACTTGGAGATTACTTGTGATTCTTTGAATTGTTTATATAATTGCAAAAGCAAGAAAATGAACTATGAATCGCTCGCTAATCACACAACAACAAAAGCCAGAAATTCAAAGATCAACAAAATATAAAAAGTGAATTAGGATTTTAATCTTACCATCGTTGTTTGTTTGAGTTTAAAGGGTTTCAATGGTGTGTGAGATGTTGTAGGTGGTGAAGATGACCGGTATTGGACTATCAAATAGAGGGAGACAATGGATTTAATGGTATTGAACGTAAGAGAAACACGGGTTTACTGACTTAATCAACGGTTTGATATCTTTTAATTTTATTTTACATATAAAATAATTAAAATTTTATATATTAGATATGAAATTTTTTTTGACAAGAATGCACATCATGTGATAGATACATAAATGTGTTAACTGTACATTTAATTGAAAGTTAGTGTAAAGAATAATAGATGTGCACATATTTAAAAAAACACTAGATGTAACTATTAAAAGTAAATGACATATCATGTAATTTCATGTATGAATACTCTTAATGTAAATTAAGATCACTGAGCAAAACACTAACACAAGGGTATAATACTTGTACAGTGCACATAAACGTTTTATGTTTAAATTTTATATATAATCAATATCTCTAAAATAATAATCGTGTTTTTTTCTATTAGATTACGGGTTCGAGTCTTATAATAAACATTATTCTCATTTTAAATATAACAAATGATAGTTTTTATGATTTATTTTTTTTTTATAAAAAATAATGTCATACATAAAAGTTATGACGATTAAAAATAAGGAGAATTACAAAAAAAATAACAAAAGTGATTATTACTAAAAATACCACTCAAACAATTTTTCGATCTCAACTATTGATTAAGAAATAGATGAATGAGTTTATTCTTTTTATATCTTTTAGTTTTATAACCCTTCTTATTTAAACAATTCCCATTATTATGATGAAACCGGACACTCTTATTCTTAATACGACCAATTTAAGAAGGAATTGACCATTATTACTATTAATATATACTCCTTTGTTGGAACGTGTTGGTTTATTTGATTTTTAAAATTATTTTACAGGTATTTTATTTCCTCAAACACCAAGCTTTATGTATTTTTCTAATAATAAATTTTTCTTTAAAAGGAATTCGATTGCATCTAAGAATTTGGCAAATTAGGAAAAGAACATATACATAAACGATAATGTTCTTTTTACAAACCCTTTAATTTTTCCAAAGCTATTATCTTTCTACTCTAATAAAAAAATTATCTTATATGATGCGTGGTAACAACACAATTATCTTCATCAAATTTTTTCTGTTTTTTCTCATATTAAATAATTATTTTAATACTAATAATATTATTTAATACTTTTATATTTAATAAATTAAAAAAGCAAATCTATTTATTAATGTTATTTCTAAAAATATAAAATGTTTATACAATAAATAAATTTTTCTAAAGTATAAAACTTTTTAAAAATACAAAATAATTTAAAATTGGTATTTTAAGAAGTCAATTTTTTAAAACAAAAATAATTAATTTGAGGTTATAATAAGGATATTTCTAAAAATGAACTTTTTATACGCTTTTTTTAGAACAAAATGTTTACTTACTTATTTTTGAAAAAAAATAAAAATAAAATTTTAAAAAGTTGATATCATTGTTTTTATTATTTATAGTCATTTTTTATACGTAATTTCACTCATATCATATCTTAAAACATCGTTTTATAATTAATAAAATTTTATTATATTTAACCCGTGTAGCATATGAGTTTACTAAAACTAATTTGTATATATCATAACAGGGGAACGTGTGTAACTAAAAATATTTTAGAACAAAGGAGAGATAAATCATGAAAACAAATGTTAAACCATAGTTTATCATTTGGTGGGATTGAACACTAACTTTTCTTTATTAGTTACCATAGAATATCGCTTCTTGTTATTAGAAAATACAAGCATTGAAAATGTGGAAGAGAGTGATGAAGCCAATTTATCATATGTATTCGTAAACATTAGCTAACAATGAGTTTTCTTTTTCACATTTTCTGTCGCATATCAAAGCTTTAGGAATTAATAATAAAGAAATGCATTCCTTATAATCATTTTGGCACTTACGATTCTTTTATTTGATATTAAAAGAATGAGAGATATATATTAAACTTAAAATGTGTCTACGTGATAGGAAGAAACTGAGTCGTCTAACTAAAATAGTGCTAAATAATAGACTGTGTTGTTGTTAAAATTTATAAATAAGTAAATAAATACATAGATTGTGTTGATTCTTATGCACATTAGAAATCATTACAAGCCTAACGGTTTCTCTGTTCATAACAAGAACAAATTCTGTTGTGCGTAATTAGTTATGTGTTGTAACAAGAGTCCGGATTTTATAACATAGACTTATTAAAACTAATATTGAAGCCTAAGGTCCTTAAGAAAAACCGATAACCAAACTCTCATTTTGTAAACTTAAGCCTACACAAGTCGAATAAATGTAAATATGTAATGATTAACGTGTCGAATAGATATAATGTTTAGCGTGTCTATTTAACATATGAGGGTGTACGTCCAAACAATCACTCTATTTTCTTCTATGCTTTTCCTTTTAGCATATGATATCAAATCAATATAATGGAGTAATATATATCTGATAGTAAATTACATTTTTGCCCTTCCCAATGGTTTCGCCATTGAAAGATGACCACATGCTTGTGGCCGTATAAACCCCACTAAGAAATTGACTCATGAACAACCGACTATGCAGAGGCAACAGTGGCCGATAATAAATATTTTATAATGACTTGAAAAGAATATATCCAAAAAAATGTACTTCCATCAAGATAAACTATATAATGAAAAAGATCAAGGATCAAAACTGAACAAGTCCAAACTACAAGGTCTAAAGTGAAACTTAAAACAGCATCAATCTGTCGAAGTTCTATCAAGGGTGGTGGACCAATACTTCAATAGTTTTAAGTGGTGGGGTGATCATGTGTGGTGAGGCCTCAGCATAAGATAAGAAAAGGGTCAATGTCATAGTCAAATAAGTTCATAATGGCCACCTTCCAACTCCACTCGTTTTGCACCTTGTCACATGAAAATACAAAAACATCAATCCCATTATTTTTGTTGCTTTGATTTCACAATTCCTCATCATCTTTGCTTGGAATAACTCAAAGGACCACCACCACCACCACCTCCTCCGTTGCCGTCACCGCCACTACTGCTGCTGCTGCTACTGCTACTGTCATCACTGGCGTTGTGGTCATTAGTTATTCCTAAGAGGAAAAGATGGTAAGATCCGATTCATGTGTCTCTATCCCGCGATTGTCATCAATCTTCTTATTCCTTTTTAGCGTACGTGATTATGTAATATTACACAGAAAAGATGTGGTGAATCTTACCACAAGACCTACACGGATTAGTTTCTCTTTATGTCTCATCTTCTTAATGTTTTTGACACACTGCATTGCAATGAAAAAAGTTGTGTGCTTGATATGAGTCTAGCTATATGACCTTTCTCTGACTAATTTCTAGTGATTGTTTACCATCATGATTCATTCTTTTTTTATCTTTTTCATTCAGGGAATCATGTTCATGCCACTCCATATCGTGTTCTTCCCACGTGGTTAGAGTTTCTTGATTTCTTGGATTTGAAGATGGACGTAAGGAAGCCAATGTTTCCGACATCATACGACAATTTGTATGGTAATAGGAACCATATGTATAAAGATTCAAGAAAAGATAAAGAGGATAAAGAAGAGGAAGAACAGTTGAATTTAAGAAGCTTATCAAAGGTTATCATCCCTCCTTTGGGTGCTTCATCAAATTATACACAAAACCCTGTCGACTCAAGATCTACCCACATAATCTCTCCAATGAACTCCAAATATAGGTAAAAACTCATTTTGTATATCATCTGTTACCATATTCGATCATAAAGTAGTATCAACTACTATACTGATTTCATTTAACCTGTTTTCTTAAAAGTTAAAGAAATACCGTAATCTATTTATTCTTATACCTCACTCATAAATTCTATTAAAACTTCTCAAGCAAAATTGTTATCTTTCATTTTCTTTGAGGGTTTCAAACTTAAATGATCTCTACACATTCATGATTATTCTTTTAAATCATTAATCACAATCTTCTAAGATGAAAGATATAGAGGTGGATCTTATGATTTACTTAAAAGTGTTTATTATTATGTTGATAATTATAGAAAGTGGCACAATGATATACAAATTATTAAATCTAGAAAATTTAGTGCACAAATCTACTCACACCGGCACCGTTCTATATAAATTATAGTATATTTGTTGTAGGGCAAATTACATCAAAACATCATATTTTTAAGTATCCTTAAAATCTAAATGATGTTTCTGGATTAATTAATCATTAAGTTTGTTTACATATCGCCTCTTTTAAGTGAATTAAAAAGAAGCAATTTTTGATTATTTATTTAAAACTATCTATGTTCTTACATATAATTGAACAAGTGTTATTTGCATATATGTCTATTGTACATCTTAAATCATGTGAATATGGATGGCATAATGTACAACATCACATGCATATATTGCATATATAGTGATATACATCACCTCACCTCCAAACACCCCTTTATTTATTGCTCATACTTTGAAACCAACATAGCAGGGTCTACACTTTCATCATCAAACATTTTATGGTCCATAATTTCGGTTAGTAATATATTAGGGTCCACACTTCATTACTATGTGGCATACAATTCTATTTTTCAAACAATTTGTGCCGACAATTACAATATATTTTTGGATGTAAATAATTCAAGATCTATTTTCGATGACGTGTTGATGGTAAGATGTAACTATTTTGTTTATAAAATGAAAAGTTTAAACATTACAATGTATAAGTAAAAGTGGTTGATAAAAAAGGTTAGGAGATGTTCTAAAACTACAACTTAAGATCGTGAGATTTGAACTCCCAAAATGGTGATTTTAAGTCATAAATCATAGACTAGAAATATGTTTGAAATATGTATACTTGTTCTATGTATATTAACAATCCTTTTGATTAGTTTAGTATAACCGGTAAATAGAGGTATAAGAACCAAGCAATCGGACCGATGGAGATTCTGGCGGATCAATTATGGTTTTTCACTATTCGACTTTTATGATTCGGTTATGATTATGCGTACAAATATACGAAAATATGACTTTTAGTATTCGGTTACGTATAAATAGACAAAGCTACAAGTTTTATGATTTGGTTATGACAATGTGTATAATCAAAACGAAATACCTAATTAACCGAGCCTACCATTAAAACCAAACTTTGTTCCAACATTTAGTTGTTTTTGTTTCAAAATTCGTGCTTGAAATTATCCACATTAGAAGCAGCATGCTAATCAAATTAATCAAAACGTCTTTTCAAATAACCTAAACAACTTAATTGTCTATAAACAAAAACTGATCAGTTATGAAAATCTAAATTTCAAAAACCAAACCTATTAGTTTTCACTTAATCTCTTGTTTCTCTTATGAAAAAACTGTTTATTCTTGTTATGAATTTTGAAAAAGTCATATTCAATTATTCTGGTCCTGTTCGTAAAGTAACAGTACCAACACAACCGAGCGAGACCAACTTGTAATTAACCCTAAAATTACCATTGTGATTAGCAATCTTACCTTTTGGTTTGTAAAACTCTAGTAACTATTTTTGGGTTAATTTCAGTTGTCATTCCAAACATTTATCGTTTTTTTTTTCTAAACAACCAACATACTTTTAATAATTATTAAAAAAAAATGTTAGCAGTTTTGAAAAAAAAACCCTTATACGTGACGTATAACACCATATGTGACATCTCGTACATCACAGAGCGTCATTAAATGTTGTTTTACTCGTATACATCGAAGGACGGAGGTGTTGATTTAAAAGGGTGATAAATTAAACATGATGTTTACAAATGAAACAATTAATTGCAGGTATTGGCAGACATTAATGGTGTTAATGGTAGCATACTCTGCATGGACATACCCCTTCGAAGTCGCCTTCCTCAAATCCTCTGCACACACCCACAAACACCTCTACATTGCAGACTCCATCGTTGACCTCTTCTTCGCCGTTGACATTGTTTTGACTTTCTTCGTCGCCTACGTTGACCCCACCACTCACCTCCTCGTTCGCCACCCCAAAAGCATCGCCACAAGGTACATGTAAATTAACAACATATTATCTCACATCACCCAATGCTCATTGATTTCAAATTTGTTTTCTTTAAGGTACTTATCAACATGGTTTGTAATGGATTTGGCGTCTACATTGCCGTTTGAATTGATCTCGTATTTGTTCACCGGAAAACACCGTATGAGTCTGCCGTATACCGTCTTGGGTTTGCTCCGGTTCTGGCGGCTCCGCCGCGTCAAGCAGTTTTTCACCAGGTTAGATCGATTTGGATTCATACACCACTTATTAAACATTTAACGTAACATACTGTTGGTTTATAACAAGATAAACTGTAGCAGTTTACATGTCAGTGCAGTTCATTTTGCAGATAAATTGTGGCACTTTTTAATAGGACTGTAAATTAGATGAGCCAGGTGGGATTGTGGGCCTGGGCTTGGCTCATTTAAAGACAGAAACGGACCAAGCCGGCTTTGTTTGTATTAACAAACTCGAAATGTGGGCTCGGGCTCGGCTCGTTTATATACAGCCGAGTTGGTTATAATTTTTTTATTATTTTGTTATTTGTACGATATTCTTGTATATGAAAACAAAATATAATATTTTTTTTATATATATGTTTATAATGAATGGTTGAAACTATGATACAAGATTTGTTTTTCATGAATTATGTTAGTTCTATATAGTTATACTTATGTCTTTTCATTAGAAGATGTTAAAATAACCATATGCATATGGTGTATTTAGATAATATAATATAAATTTAGTTTATAATTTACAAAAATGATAACTTATGCTTCAACTTAAACGAGATAACGAACGAGCCTCGAGCCAAGCCGATTTCGAGCCAGGTATTTGCGAGCTTTGGGCCACGAGTTTTTGAACACCATAGTTTTAATCAGTAATGTAAACTACTGCATTACTAATCGTAAACTGCTACACTTTACCTGCAGTTTACTTTACGTAAACTGTAGTTTACAGGTCAAGTGATGTATGTAAACTAGGACCCTTTTATACATGTAACATGAGGGTGATTTATGCAGGCTTGAAAAGGATATAAGATTTAACTACTTTTGGGTCAGATGTGCGAGGCTTCTTTGTGTAAGTCGATAAATTACAGAATTCATACATGAAATTAGCTTTTGAATCAATGTTTTTGTGTTTAGGTGTAACTTTGTTATGGTGGTGTGATAGGTGACTCTGTTTTTGGTACATTGTGCTGGTTGCATATACTATTTGCTAGCAGTGTTGTATCCACCGAAGGAAGGACATGGATCGGGTCAATAAACCCGCAGTTTAGGAAGATGATCTTTACATTCTGTATGTATCTGCCATATATTGGTCTATAACCACCATGACCACTGTGGGCTATGGTGATCTCCACGCGGAAAATGCTGCGGAGATGGTGTTTATTATCTTCTACATGCTCTTTAATCTTGGTCTCACGGCCTATATTATTGGAAACATGACCAATTTAGTAGTTGAAGGCACTCGTCGCACCATGGAATTCGTAAGTTTCAAACAAAAATCTTTCAAAGACTTTCTAAGTCAAACTAGTATTTCCAAATTCATATCTTGGCATGATATTGTGGAGATTAAATGGTATCATTCTTTTGCTTGACTCTAATTTTTACAAAGTTCATCTAGTTATTGACTTTTGGTGTCATAATATTAGAAGTTTGTATGAAATTTTAAATTGGATTCTATGTTGGTTTGACCAAAAAGTCAAAATGTTACAAACTGATACATGTTATGTTTGTTGCAAAGTCAAACTAGTACATTCCAAAATCATATCTTGCTATTAACTTCTTCAGTCACATGACATGCATCTTTAAGTTGACTACTTGTTACAAAGATCATGTGGTTATTGACTTTTGGTGTCATAATACAAAATTTGAAGTTAGAATCAATGTTGATTTGATCAAAAGAGTCAAACTGTAACAAGGTGATGCTTGTTTTGTTTGTTGCATTGTAGAGAAATAGCATTGAAGCAGCATCAAGTTTTGTGGGGCGGAATCGGTTGCCACCTAGGCTTAAAGATCAGATACTGGCATACATGTGCTTGAGGTTCAAGGCGGAGAGCTTAAATCAACAACAACTAATTGAGCAGCTGCCAAAAACAATATGCAAAAGCATCAGACAACATTTGTTTTTGCCAACGATCGAAAAAGTCTATTTGTTCAAAGATGTCTCCAGAGAAATTCTGTTGCTTCTGGTATGAATGATTGTCCAATACTTTGACCTTTTTCAAGTCAAACATGCTACATTTGAATCCTAAACTTAATTAGTCTTCAATGATCAAAAGGTTCTATATTGTCATGTCCTTAAAGTTTTATTTAGTTTCAATTTTAATTCAAGAAATGTTTTCAAATGTTTAATGAGTGTAATAATTTTGACTATAATATAAATTTTAGAAGAGACAAAACATAAATAGAGCTTTGAATGCCATACTTAAAGATCATCATTTTCATAAGACATGTAGTTTTCAGCTTATATCAATATATTTCTCAAATCACGGTTGCTGGTTGATATTTTAAAGTCCAAATGAAGTCAATTGACCTCAAAAGTCAAACAATGATGTTGATTTGTCTCATTTTGCAATCTGAAAAATAGGTTGCGGATATGAAGGCTGAATACATACCACCAAGAGAAGATGTTATAATTCAAAACGAGGCACCTGATGACGTGTACATAATCGTTTCTGGTGAAGTAGAAATTATAGAATGTGATCAAATGGAGAAAGAACAAGTGTTGGGTGTGTTACATGCATGTGACATTTTCGGAGAAGTTGGTGCACTTTGCTGCAGACCACAGTCTTACATCTACCGAACCAAGACCCTAAGCCAGCTCTTACGACTCAAAACCACAGCCCTCATTGAAGCAATGCAGACCAAACAGCCCGACAACGTGTCTATTCTCAAGAACTTTCTTCAGGTTTGGTTAAGACTACTGCAACTGAGTATTTAATATCACATAATCACCTGTTATACACATTATGCAGAGTTATGAACCATTTGACTATAACTCCACAGCATCACAAGAAACTAAAAGATCTCAACTTGGGAGACTTATTATTAGATGGCGGTGAAGAGAGCGCTGATGGAGATCCAAACATGTCAATGAACTTGCTTACTGTTGCTGGCACAGGCAATGCTGCATTTCTTGATGAACTCCTTAAGGCGAGGCTTGATCCCGACATTAGTGACTCAAAAGGAAGAACCCCTTTGGTAAATTACTAAACTTTTTTATACCAACATCTTTCTGATCGCGAGATCTAATGAATTTGACTTTGTTTGCATCAGCACATTGCTGCATCAAAAGGGCATGAAGAATGTGTTATGGTTCTCTTAAAACATGCATGCAACATACATCTTAAAGGTACAGTTATATGGGAAATTGGGATTATCTTCTATTTGAAAATGAACAACTAACATATAGTTATGAATGTATATTACAGACGTGAATGGTAATACTGCATTATGGGATGCCATAGCATCAAACCACCATTCCATATTTCGTATATTGTTCCACGGTGCATCCATATCCGACCGTTTACAGCTGGGGAGCTTCTATGTACAGCAGCAAAGAGAAATGATCTCACGGTGATGAGGGTCTCTTGAAGCATGGTCTTTTAGTAGACTCAAAGGACCACCATGGATCAACAGCTATCCAGATTGCTGTTTCAGAAAACAACATTGAAATGGTGAAGCTACTCGTGATGAACGGTGCTGATGTGAATGATCACACCATCAAGAGCAATATCCCTGCAGAAAACTTGATGGATTTTGTTGCAAAAAGAGAGGTTGGATACAGGATTGTGATGCCTGATCAGGAGCCCGTGGTGGAGAATATCAGCCATGGTGGGCGGAGAGAGGAGGTGGTCGAGGAGGCGGAGAAGGTAATTTGGGTAAAACACAAGTGCAGTTTGCTGGTAGAGTTAGTATCTACAAAGGACTTCCAATGGTGAGGAAGAAGATGTGTTGTACAGAAGCTGGTAAACTTATTAAAATGCCAAATTCATTGATGGAGCTCAAGATCATTGCAGGTGGATGTTTGAACATTATGCATTCATAGTTGTTCATTTGTTCAACAATTTGTGTTTGAAGCAATGATTATTATTACTATCTTTTAATGTTTTATGGTTTTTGAAGGTGAAAAGTTTGGATTTGATGCTACAAATGCAGTGGTTACAAATGAAGAAGGAGCAGAGATTGATTCCATTGAAGTGATTAGAGACAATGACAAACTCTTTATTGGAGATCTCCCTTGAGCTTGAAAAATGTATGGACTTTGTCTAGATGTCATATAATGAATAATACAAACGAAAACACTTCATCTTCATTTTATGATACAAATAGAAGTAAGGGGCTTAATTGTAATTGTCGAAGTAAGGGTTTGTATTGAACAATAGTAGTTGAATAACGAACTTAACAGCATTTGGAAAGTAGTTGTGATTAGTTACCTCAATCTTAGCTAAAGAAAAGATTGTGATTTTGCGACTAGTGGTTGCATCAAAGGAACAAGATCAATATCTAATATAATCCCTAACGTCTAGAAATCATCTGAAAATATTGCAAACGTAGATGTGAACTACAATATGCTAAGTCGTGTAGTTTCACATCCATATGTTTCTAGCTATGTCTGGTCTTCATGAGCGAGCAATTCGAATCAGTTAAGTAGTGGTCAGCACAACATCCTTAAGGTGAGTACATATGTTCTTCGCCACAATTAGTTCTAATGTCTATCATGACTAATGAGAATGATACAGAATTTGTAACAAACTATGCTTTTCAACTCATAGAAGTTGATTGCTGGCAAGGGGTTGATGAAATGCTTGAAAAAGATAGGAACAAAATGAATACAAGCATGAGTAATGACTTAAAGGAAAATGAAAAAGAAGTTTAAACAAATAAGATGGAACAAAAGAGTATTCTCATTTGATAATAGACTGAGCACCATTAGAGCATTATAGTATTTGTTTTGATGAGACATGAGATTGCCTATATTGTCAGGTTTCTTAATTTGTTTAAGCATCTAGTGATTGACTATGGTTGGAAGTTAAGCATATTTTGAGGTATCTTAAGAGTAGTATCCCTCATGATTGACTTTTTTTGTTTTTTTTCTTTTACCACTATTATTCATGTTTACGCTTGTCGATTGGACTAGTTGTTCTTATGATAGTCGTTCATCTATAGTTGGAGTTCCAAGAAATAGCACACTGTTGCACGACCAAGACTGAGATCGAGTATTGGGCTATTGTTTTTGGTGTTGCTGAGATCAGGTGGATAAATAACTAATGTATGAACTGCATTTATCTTTGAGTTGTGCGCCTACTCTCTGGTGTTAAAATATCGGTGCTATTTATCTTCCGTCAATCTTGTTTTTAATTAGCAAACCAAACATCTTGATCTGGCATGTTGCTACCAAACATCAACTTGTACACACCCTAACCAAAGGGTTGTCCACTCAGCTGCCCATAGATATTTAAATCTATATTTTTTCAACCAAATTTTAAATCAATTTTTCAAAACATCTAATCTAAGCTAAACTAACACTTTTAAGGATACTGAACCATTAGCTTCCCATAGATATTAAATCTATATTTTTTAAGAGAGACTTGCATAATGGTACCTGTGGTTTCACTGTATTTTAAGTTTGGCTTTAGATTTTATAAATTGTAAAATTGATCCAAATATTTTTGAAATGATTGCATGTTTAGTCTCACTATTAATCATATTTTGTATTTATATTAGAACGTTTAGTGTTCTAGTTATTTATTTGCCCTTTCATATCTTTGTAGAAAAAGAGATGTCATGGTTGTTTTAAAGATATATATAAAAGCACATATCCATTAATCTTATCACTATGTATAACTTATGCTATTTAAAAAAAAAATACATTTTCTTTATGTTTACAAATTCTTTCCAGAACTTTGATAAATTTACTAAAGTTTGGTCAACAAATATTAGACATGGAGAATCAAACCAATAGGGCCCATTTAACTTTATTCTTTTGCATGTTACAAACACGCAAATATATTAAAGTTCATTTGCTTGAAGCGACTCTAGATGTTCAATCAAATTTGTCAGCATTTGAGTGTCGATTTCGTGTTTAGATGTTCACATTTGCAGTATGTTTTATTCAGGTACGATGATTACATAGACGTTTCTTGTTCTACTTGTTGAAAATTCTATGTTTGTATGATTTCTGTTCCATTCAATTTGTTTTACTTGTTGAATGTTTATGTATGTGTGTTATGTATTACAATTAAAACCATTGTTGCAGAACAAGCTAGGCGCCGTAGGGTCGGCTGATTGGGGGTTGTGAGTACCCGGCTTACGCGAAGAGTACTCGGGGAATACTCAGATGTGGTAAATATATAGAAATTAATTTTCGGGAAAAAAAATGTGTCAAATATCATAAATTTACTAATATTTATAAAAATAAATGTGAATATCAATGCAAATCAAAAGGGTACATGTTCTTATATTAAATTATTTTAAAAAATAATATTCATTCTTTAATATTATACATGTAGTGATCATTTAATTCTTATTTTCCAAGGTATCTTCATGAAAAAAAAATATCAGTGAAAGTAGCAAAAATCGGTGAAAAATCGAGTTGGTCGAGTTAGACCAAGTTAAGCTGAGTTAGACCAAGTTTGGCCGAGTTGAAACGATTCCAAGTAATGCTAACCGAGTTGATGAAAATCGCTTCGATAGCTTGCTGGGTACTTGACTGCCTTGTCGAGTTTAAAACACTTGTTAAAACAACATATACTAATGTTTACATGCAGTTGATTAAAATTAGTTTAATCTCACATATGTATATAGTTCTAAACATATGACATAAAACTAATTTTAAGTAACTGCATTGTATATGTCATTTTAATAGTGAAACATATTGACACGTATACACAAATGTTCAACTAAGTAAAGTGAAGTCGAATATAATGAAAACCGTACAAACTAAGTTTTGTTAACAAGCAAAACGACTAGAACAACAAACTTTTAACTATTAGGATATTTATTCACGGACATAATCTATATCAAAGAAAACAAGATGTAGAATACCTCTTCAAAACTTTATTAGCAACAAAAAAATCACTCAAAACTTGATTTACAATCATGTATCATAACTCGGTATTTATAGCTAATGTATCTGCAGGACCATTTAAGGAGGTCACTTACAACACAACAACACAATAGCGAGAGATTGCAAGAACACTTAACAGATCAAATGGGGAACTAGAAACCAATTACAATGATACTAAGAAACACAAGTAATAAAAAGACTTAACAAGAACAAATAACACAAGTGTTTGGTTTTAAGAATGTTGTATATTGCTCTCAAGTTCCTTACTAGTGTTTTCAAAGCATTTTTAAAGATACAAGGGACCAAGATACCTTATACTACATCTTACAGCCGGTCATACTTTGAAGGCCAGCTGGGTACATGATCTAGACAACAAAATCAATGTAAAGTCAAAAGGCAGATTGTCGTTTGACTAGTGACTATGACATGTCATAACTCACATCCTAATATATTACAAAAAGGATAGAAGTACATAAAGTAGAAAAAAACAAACTTAAGACCTCAATGTACAATTACCAAAAGCATGGATCTTTCACCAATTTTTGAAAGTTGGTGAGTCAAACAGAGTTACAGCAAAAAGGTGGTCCAGCTTTATGGTAAAAGTACATAAGATAATATCATATACTAAAAAGTATTCGAAAGTAATCTATCTTCAGGAGTTGGCTTCGGAAGACTTTGTCTTGAAGCTTTGGAAGACTTCAAGTTTGGCTTTGGAATATTTCACACTTAGAATGTTTTATAAGGTAGAGTGTGAAACTTCCAAAGCATTCTACTTCAGCACTTTGTGCATGCATGCATGATAGACTGTTTGGATGTTTTGGGTTACATCGGCCTTATATGAATCCTTATAAACTCCCCCTAGGCTGATGCTACCAAAACATTTGAAGACTTCAGATATTGGCAGTCCTCATCATGATGATGACCATGCCTTTCTTCATGAGATGATCAGGATCACTCAGACTCTCATAATGTCTTCTCATATCAAAAAGATCATACAGAGGTAGATTGAACATGTCCTGTCATGAGTAGACATCTTCAACACCTTGATCTATGATAACATGCCATCTCTCTAGATTAGTAGTGTAAGTCCAGGATAAGATGGGTCTTCCTGATGCCATAGGAGCTACTTGGATTGGAGTTGGTTAAGCTTCCTCTTATTACACATCCTCAGGATGTTTTGACTCATCCTAAGGTTTGGAGACAGACGCCTCTTTCTTCTTCTCTTTGACTTTGGTTTAAAAGCCATCATTTTTCTCTTTTTTGAATCTTTTAACTAAGAAGACTGGCCTACAACACCTTGTTGATCATCTTTGTATTTCTCGGTTGGGTCTTCCTCTCTTACAGGTTCAGATTGAGAGGGGATAGAACCCTACTATGGACCAGAAGTAGATGCTTGTTGAGATTCAGTAGGAGGTCTAGGTTGTGTTGTCTCAAAGAGTTCAACCTTAACCTCCACTTCTTGAGGGACCTGACTTGGTAGGGGAGTGTAGGGCCAAGTTCTCGATGGTGGATAGAGACATAGGGCCAAGTCTCCTTCCAGAAATCCATACAGCTTCAAGAAGCTCATCATCCTCTGCCTATCAGGAGACTTTCTTTGACTCTTCTAGATGATGGTCATTGCCTTGGCAGCTTCTTCCCTCATCTTCCTTTTTGTTGCCTTTCTTTCTTTGAGTACTTCAAGTAAAGTTGCTTGAGATACTCAAACTCGATATACTCAAAGGAAAGAGAAGAAGTGCATCAGCCTGATAGAGATCTATGGCACTCTGGTAGTTGATCATGTTGATCCTGTTAGTTTCTTTATCTACCTAAGGTTCTTATGGAGCCATAACCTTTTGTGCATGACTTTCTTGAACTGGGGAGAGGGTAGGAACATGTTTGTAGAGCCTTTTCAGTCTCCTATCCTCTTTGATTTGAAGAAGCAATCTTGCATCCTCTGCTTCTTTCCTCTCCTTTGACAATTCAATGTTAGCAAGTTCATTTAGTTCCTCTAAGGGGAGGGAGATGATATTATCAATATCATAATTACTGGTCTGAGTAGGCAGTCTTGACTGCCCTCGACTCATCATTTTGAGTGGCTCTGATACCATTCCGTAACACCCGGCCCCTTTCATCAACAATATTGTCCGCTTTACCCACGAGGAGCTCACGGATTTGCTTTTGGTTGCCCGGTGAAAACTTCCCTGGGAGGTCACCCATCCCTAGATTGCTCCCACCTGAGCACGCTTAACGGTGGAGTTCTCCTCTCATCCACAGCCAATATGCCTAAAACGCGTTGTTGATGTTAGAGACCAGACATTCCTTACGAACCAGGAATCTCTCCTGTCCACGTTCGATGTGAGATATGTGTAGGGTGTCACAGGGGATAAGATAATTGGACCAAAGTCCTTAGTCTCACCACTAGGATGGTGTTCTTGGCTGTTGGTTTTTTTCTACTCACTGATTATTTCAGATGGAGTATCAGTGGGTTGAGTTGTCATGGTTGAGGTCTTAATGATGTAATCACTTGCAGAAGTAAGAGCGTCTTTCATATGGACCTCCTTAGCAGAGTCAGGAAACTCCACCTTAGTAGTGGGTAGATGATGTGGGCTAGAAAAGGAGAAGTAGGGCACTCATCTCTCTTTGAGTGGATAAGAGAAGAGAGACTCATGATACTCACTGAATCCCAAGTCCTTATCATCATAGAAGTCAAAGTTAGGATTGGCTGGTTAAGATCTAAAAGCTAGGGATGGTAACTTTCCCCTAAAGGTTGTTCACTAGATTGTTGAGACTTTGAGTGAAGGCTTAAGGTTATTGGGCTAGTGAGCTCATCAGGCTGAGCATGAGGAACCTTAGCACTGATTTTTGAAGAGCTGGGAGTCGGTTGCTCCTCAGGGGAAGTGGGAGCTCCAGTGTCAACTTCCTCCTGTGTGGATAGTAGTATGGAGACCTACACAGACTGAATAGCTTGTGTAGGGGTTCGTTTGGATCTTCTTTGGTAGGTGAGGGTGATTTGTGGTGGTCTTTTGAGTGGTTAAGAGGTAGAAGGTGTGGGTTTAACACTAGCTTGTGTTGCTAGGTTGTCACCTTAAGCAATGAGCTCTAACATTTTACGAACAAGGGTTGTTTCTACCCTAGAGAAGCCAACAGTTAGCTTCTTCAAAATTTTAAAGATGCCGATCTTCATCTGTCCCAATTTAAGAATATTACTTGTTTTCCTCAACTGTGAGCCTAGTTCACAATTGAAAATGTGTTGAACATATCTAAAAATCATATAATATTCTAAGGAGTCTAAGTTAGCAAGTAGGTTTGTATAAACAAATTGAGAGTACCTAAACTTGACCCCCTAAACCATCCCATGCACTATTAAGGAGGGATCCTCAGAAATCTGGTCCCATCCCCCATGCTTGTTGCACAAACTGTGGATGACCACATGTAGTAACTACTGCAGGATCGGTTTATGTCACTAAACACTTGGTTTTTCTCTCAAACTCACTTAAACAACACTCAGATGAAAGCAAAGTCTCTAAGAGTTGATAGCAATATAATAAGTAATAATTAAACACAAGAAGTAATTTTTAAGGTACTTGCATATATTGCTTCTCAACTCAAATGTTACAAGACTCTTACAAGCATACTGTTATGAGTTACAATGAGAAACTATATATAATACTAACTACAGCCGGATATACTTTGATAGCTAGAATCCTCTAACTAAAGCAAATACTACAAAACTATAGTTTAAGGTAGCTCAGATAAAGTCTTATCTGAGATATGATAGTCAGGACATATCCCTGACTTACCTTTTGTCACCAGCTAAAGTTGGTAACTTGTACTAACATAAAAAGGTGAACAATGAAATAAAGTATGGTCAACTACATGGCTCTTTGAGAAAATGCCATGCAGTATCAGAGGTCTGCAGCGGAGTGTCAAAGACCATACTTATGTCCACCGGTTCATAGCAGTGTCTTTTGATGGTTAAATGGATTCGGAAGAACAAGTACTTCCGTAGGCACTTATACTTCGGAAGAGGCTACTTCATCTGAGGTTTGAGGACTTCTTCTTTTCTTCATACTTCGGAAGTTGTCTTCTGATCTTTTCTCTTAGACTTGAACTTCGGAAGTAAGTACTATGACTTTGGAAGTAGAGTTTGTCTTCGGAAGTTGATACTTTGCTTTGTCCTTCGGAAGAACTCTACTTCCTTTAGAAGTTCCACACTTGGCTTCGGAAGCCTTTGTAAGTAGCACCAAAATATGTCTAAGTGATTTGGTTTTGGTTGCACCAGTCTTCTTCTTGATCTAATAAACTCCCCCTAGGCTGATGCTACCAAAACCTCACTTGTTTCTGCTCCTCAAAACCTTTAGCACCAAGGAGAGTAAATACTTGTCAGTTTCCTTGTTCTTCCCTGATGTAGTGCTGAGAAGTTTGTACAAATCTTTAGTTGACAGGAACTCCAGTCTGTCACCCTGAATGATATGTACCCTTTGTTGTGGCCCTCTGAAAAGAGTTAGTTGATGGAAGCTATAATCATATTCTCATCTAACTATAGGTTCCAATTCAGGACCCTCCACCATCTGTAAAAAGGTTATGCCCTTAGTGGGAGGTCTATCATTGTCTTCCTTTCTTCTCAACTTAAACTCTTCTTCAATCTTAGCTTTTGTAGTTAACTCAGCTAGATGAAGACTGCTGAGATGATTTCTGATGTGAGTAGCATTTTCAGAGTTGGAGGGGTTAGAGAATGGTTTCTCTACTAACTCAGCAATATCAAACCTGCTAGAGTGTAGCAGAGAGGTGGCATTCAGCCTGTTGACTTCACCATTCTCTCTTTCCACAACAAAGTTATGAGTAGCTTCATCGAACCTCCACTGGATTATTTTCTTTCTAGGCACAAGAGACTGAATAAGAATCTTGTCCTCTTTCCTTGTATCCAGTAGAGTCACCAACTTCCTTGTTACTCTCTTCTCTTCATCATTTAATGAGTTTGAGTTGAGGCCTAGAAGTTTTGCAGCATGGTATAGTGTTCCTCTAGGCAGATCAAGAAATTGATCTCTTGTGAGGAAACCTGAAGATCCATCAACATAGGTTAGGTTGACAGAATCTTCCTCATAGGAGATGTCGCTCAAAGTTGTACAGTTGGTGAGCTAGTCTTGATTGTCTTAAATTCTTCAAGGGAGAGATGTTTGGAAGGCTAAGGGGATGGTTTGGAAGGTTGTTGGGTAGGATGTGGTGTAGTGGTTCTGGTAAGTGTTTTGGGTAGAAGGATGGGTAGTTTGGGTGGTTGAGGAGAGGAAGTGGATGAGGGTAAAGGTGTGGGTTCAGGAGTGTAAGGTTCAATTTTGATGGTGAATGGAGAGGGAATTGGTTTGGGTTGGGGTTGAGTGGTTGGTGTGAAGGTCATCCCCTGTTTCCTTCTTTACATCTCTCTCCTTTTCCCCAAACGAATATCAAACTTGATTTCACTGACTATTCATTGGAGTGTCCTTTCAGACATGGGACCCACCTGCCTTCCAGAGAAGCCGTGAGCCTGGAGATAGTCTTTCATCCAAGCTTTCTCACCTATCTTCTTGGTTGCAGTGACCCTTGCTTCTTCTTCCTTTTTCTTCTTCTCCCTCAACTTCTCTCTTACAACTCTTTTTCTCTCTTTCTCCAATTGATCATTCTCTTTGTTGAAGAGCCATAGGATCGTTTCATCATTATGTGGAGACAGCTCTTAAAGAGAGAAACCTCTGGAGGTTAGGAAGGCTATCCTTTCCCTCTTGAGCTGCATGTCAGCCTCCCTCTGTTCCTTTTCTCTTTCTTCCTCTAAGGCCAACCGTGCTACTTCCAGTTGCAGCCTGGTTGCCTTTTCCAGTTCAACCAACTCCTCTAATGTAGCATGAGTGTTTCTTCATCGGCAGCTCCAAGCTTGATGAGCTAGTCAATGATTTCTGCTCTCCTTTTGTTAACTACCTCCTGGTTGGCTGCAACTGCTTTTGTACTAGCATCTAACAGCTTCCTAGTTGGAAGTCTTCCTTTTCTCTTTTGCTTTTCAATCTTCTCCTCTTCCTAAAGCTCTTCCGCAGTCATTTTCTTCTTTCCTTTGTTATCTTTTGAAGAGCTTGACTTGGTGGTTCTTCGAGAGTAGATTCAGATTGTGAGAGAGGAAGAGAGGGTGTCTGAACAAGAGGTTGATCTAGAAAGTCCTCACTGTTCACCTCAGATGCTAGCTCTAGGATTGCATCTTTGATGATTAGTTCCTCGAACAGTGAGAACAGTCCTTCCGCAGCTTCCATTTCAGCTTCGGAAGATTCGGCTTGTTCTTCCGAGGCTTTAACTTCAGCTTCGGAAGTTTGAGGGGGTGCAGATTCTGTCCCAACTGTTTCAGTTGCTGGGCCATCAGTCCTCATTTCCCTTTCGAATTGAATCTCAGGTTCCATGTGGACCTTAGGTTGACCAACTTCTTCCACAGTGGTAGAAGGTGCACTTAGCCTCTGAAGTTTTTAGCTCCAAAAAACATCATTGTTGCATCAGGGCTTGGCTGATCAAGAGAGGATCTCAACAAAAACTTGGAAAAGAGTCTGTAGAGATCTTTGAGCATCCTTGGTCAATTCGTAGTACGACTTGAGATGGCTCAGAGAAAGTTGTCATGGGAGCCAAGAATTGGGAGGTTAAAGTTTGGCTTTATGTTCCTCAGATGTTTGTCTCTGAACACTCTCCTCCTTTTTGTTAGCATCATCTTGAGAGCTAGATTGCTAGAGGAAGAGGTCAAGGAGACCTGAACATGTACATGCCTAATAGATCTCTCAATCTGTTTCTCAGCTAGTTGAGCCTTGAGATTATCAATCTCAAGTTGCTGAGTGGCATACCTTTCTTCTAAAGTCCTAACATTGGATTCAAGGTTTGAGACTTTAGATAGGAGGTCTTGAATGAAGAGTTGCATACTTCCCTCATCTTCTTTTGAAGAATCATGGGTAGATGAGGTAACATACCTAGTATGTTCAGCCTCACCACTAGATGTGGTTTCTTGGCACCCTTATTTCCCCTGCTTAATGATGTCTCTTTCCGAGCCATAAAAAGGCATGGTTGCCATAGATTCAGTCTCAGAACTGTTACCACTGTCCATAAGGTCCATTGATGCACCTTTTGTAGTGGCAGTTGAATCTGCATGAGTCCCCTCCACATTAGTGGGACTTACCTTAGTAAGAGTTTGCTGATGGGGGCTGGAGATAAGAGGTCTCTCTAGGTTCTGTTGATCTTCGAGTGGGTGTTGTAGATCAACTTCATTGCCATGGAGGGACATTATCTCTTCATCAGTTTTGAAGAGAAGGTCAGTGAAAGATAAGGAGGTTAAGCCTACTGACCCGGGACCTTGGTCAATGTCTACATGCATTGAGCCTTTGGTGGGGTTGTCCCTTGTTGGCTGCTTAGAGGAGTGTAGATACTCACCCTGAGGGCTTTTAGATTGGGTAGTAGGCTCATAGGTTTGAGACTGAGGAGACTCAAGACCCATATTGAGGTCAATAGTGAAGGATGGTGAGACCTCAAGTTGAGTGGGAGCCCAATGTTCCACTCTAGCCTTTTTAGGTTGAACAGGAGGAGCTTGTTCAATCAGAGTAGATTGAACAAGGGTTCGTTTGGGACGTCTTTTGTAGGTGATGGTGATGGGAGGAGAAGGTGAAATTGGTATTATGGGGGTAGTTGCTGGTGTGGGTTCATCACCTGTGGGTTCAATTGGGATGTCACCAGGATCTATATACTCAGTCATACCTGGAAGTAGATAAGTGTACCTTCCAATGAAGTTGGTGGATACCTTCTTCAAAGTTTTGAACATGGTAGGCCTCATTTGAGGGACAAGCAGAATGGCTGCACAGACAAGCCAACTCAGCTCATAGTTGATAATGTGCTAAAGAAATCTGGGATACATAAAGAATGTTTCCCTCTATAGATTTCCAATGAGACTGGTCAGCACAAATCTTGAGTAGTTGAAGCGGAGGCCTCTCACTAATCCATGAACTAAGCACCCTAGTTCATAGGAATTTGGTCTCATCCCCCAGATTTGTTTGACAGAAAGTGAAGGATAACATGCAGGAGGAACTTCCATTTGTAGGAGAAGTTGAATTTGTAGACAGTCGACCTGCTCACGTCTCCACCATATCCCATGATGATGTAGGTGCTGTCTAAATCTACTTTTGGGAACTCTGTGGGTGCACCCTTATTATGAAGCTCGAGATGCTCCCTGATAAGCTGTTCAGTGATGACCAACTCTTGGCCACAAATGCGGGATCATATCACACGAACCCCATTTAGGGTTTCAACCTGACTATTATCCCAAAATTTAGCCATTTGATTGGAGTAAACAGTGGGATTAACAGTTAGGGCTATGTAATAGGATGATTGGGTGAAGAAGGAGATGATTTCAGAGAAGTCCGCATCTCTTAAAGAGTCAAGAAGTGCGACATGGTTGTGTTGAGGATTTAGGGCCATTGAGAAAATGTGAAGGTAAAAGAGTTTGAGCTTGGGTGAATTGGGGAGAAAGGAAACTTTTAGGTTGTAAAATTTGTGGTAAGAAGATGAGAATGAATAGTTGAGATTATTTAAAATAGGGTGAAATGGCGGTAATGGGGTTAGGATAAGGTGATGTGATGGTTTAGTGGATGAAGTGACATGGGTGGTAAGGTTTAATTCAGTTAAATAATCCGACATTATTAACAAAATCTTTACTTTTTACAGTGTGGGGCCCAGAGATTTTCATTACACAGTAAAATCTCTCTTCCGAATATAAAACATTTTCGAAGGTAATATGTCTTCCGAAGGCAATTCCTACTTCTGAAGGTAAAAGGTTACTTCCGAAGGTAAAAGGTTACTTCCGAGAGTAAAGATTGCTTTCCGAATGGAGAGGTTTTGTAAGCTTCGGAAGTAGATCTGATATGAAATCAATCGCTTCTTCCGAGACTAAAAACTCTTCAGAGAAGAAAAATTATCCTTGGAGAAATTTTGCTTTGGAAGATATGTATAATGCCTTCCGAGGGTTAATTTCTCTTTGGAAGAAATTTATACTCAGAAAATTTCAGAGAGACCTTTCATAACAGGGCTTAGATTGTATTCACATAAGACATTACATATTAAAAAGGTTTTCAAAAGAGTAAAGCTAATCAATGTTTATCATCCCAATGGCGGTTATGAGATACTTAAATCTTTGTTCATCAAAAGCTTTGGTGAACAAATCAACATAATGTTCATTTGAATCAACTTTGATTAGCTTAATCAGATTTTTCTCATGAATATCTCTAATGAAATTGTACCTGATATCAATATGCTTTGTCTTGGAGTGCTTCACCGGATTTTTAGTGATGGTGATAGCACTTTTGTTAGGAGTACTCATAAAGTTGAATCCATAGTCTAACATCTGATTCTAAATCCATAGCAGCTGAGCATAGCAACTTGCAGCAACAATGTATTCAGCTTCAGCAGTAGATGTAGAGACACATGATTGTTTCTTGCCTTGCCATAAGATGATCCTTCCACCAAGAAATTGACATCCTCCTGATTTTGATTTCTTGTCAATGTTGCAGCCACCATAGTCACTGTCAGAGTATCCAAAGAGGTTAAAATCATTGTTCCTAGGATACCAGAGACCTAGTTTAGGTGCTCCTTTGAGGTATATGAGGATTCTCTTGGCAGCAGCTAGGTGAGACACCTTTGGAGCAGCCTGATATCTTGCACAAGTACAAGTTGCAAACATAGTATCTGGTCTACTAGCTGTGAGATACATCAAGAACCAATAATCACCCTATACTGATGTTGATCAGTATCCTCCCCCTCAAGGTCAGGACAAAGATTATGGTTTCTGGGTATGGGTGTCTGGCTGGCTTACAATCTTTCATCTCAAATCTTTCTAAGATGTCATTGACATACTTAGATTGATAAATGAAAAACCCTTCCTTTAGTTGCTTCACCTGAATTCCAAGGAAAAAGTCCATTTTCTCATGGAACTCATATCAAACTTCTTCTTCATAATGCTTTCAAAGTCCTTACACATTTGGTCATTTGAAGAACCAAATATGATGTCATCAACATAGACTTGAACAAGCAAAATATCCTTACCATACTTCCTTATGAATAAAGTCTTGTCAATGGTTCCACTAGTGTAGCCATTCTTTAGGAGAAACTGAGACAGAGTCTCATACCACAGCCTAGGTGCTTGGTGCAGCCCATATAGAGCTTTATCCAATTTGCACACATAGTGGGGGTGTTGTGGGTCTTCAAATCCTGGAGGCTGGCACACATAAACTTCCCTATCTATATCCCCATATAGAAAGGCACACTTGGAATCAAGCTGGTAAACAGTAAAGTTCTTGGATGCAGCATAAGCAAGGAAGATCCTAACTGCCTCAAGTCTTGCAACAGGTGCAAAGACATCAGTATAATCAATTCCTTCCTCTTGAGTGTATCCTTGAACTACCAGTCTTGCCTTGTTCTTGATAATCAAGCCTTTGTCATCTCTTTTGTTCTTGAAAACCCATTTAGTGCCTATAGGTACTTGACCGAATGGTAGCGGACATAGGTTCCAAACCTTCTGTCTTTTGAATTGAAGCAGCTCCTCTTGCATCGATTCAACCCAACTACTATCTTTCAAGGCATCTTCCACCTTCTTGGGTTCCATCTGGGATAAGAAGCATGAGTACAAGCAGACATTCCCATGATGGGTATGCCCTCTTGTTCACACCTTCAGAGACATCCCCAATGATGTTCTCAGCTGGATGTGTGTTGTGAATCCTTAAACGAGGAATCACTTCCAGTTGCAAAGATAAGGCCAGATTAGACATATTTTGCTCAAGAACAGGAACACGTTGTCCAGTTGTTGTTTCAAAGTCATTCAATGAGGACTGATTGAATGAATGAGAAACATCATCAAGTGTTGGCTGTGAAGCAACATTAACAGTTACCTGTTCCTTCAGAATGCTACTTCCTTCAGCCTGGTGTTATGCAGGATCACCTGATGAGTTTTGAGGATCAGCAGGCGATTCACTTGTTGAAGCTTCACTATACCTTGATATAGTTATACTATCAGATTTGTAAATAGTTGAAGCTTAATTTGTTGTAGCTCTTGGAGAACTTGGAAGAGGTCTGGGTAGCTCAAACAGTTGATCAGCATCACCAGCAACATCAACATCATTTTGAGCTCCTGTTCCAACTGAAACATTCTCACAAAAAGGTTTAGAATAGTTTGGAAACAATTCTAAATAAAAAATATGATCAGGGCCATTCCCCTTAACACAAGGAGTGTGCTTTACAACTATATTGGATGACTCCTCAAATTTTTGATTCTTGATGTTGCATACTCTATAAGCTTTGGAGCTAGAAGAGTATCCAACAAAGATAACATCATTCTACTTTTCAGCAAATTTTGCCAAATTGTCCTTTGTGTTAAGTATGGTACACCTGCTGTCAAAGGACCTTAGAAAGCCAATGAATGGTGGCCTCTTGTTCCATAGCTCATAAGGGGTTTCTCCATGTGGTTTAACTACAAGAACTATGTTCTGCACATAGCATACAGTGCTAACTGCCTCTGCCCAGAATGTTAGAGGTACTTTGGAATCAGCTAACATAGTTCGAGCAGCCTCAATAAGTGTCTTGTTCCTCATCTCAGCAACACCGTTTTGTTAAGGAGTTCTGGGAGCACTATATTGTCTGGCAGTCCCTTTTGAGTTACAGAATGAGTCAAGAATGAAGTTCTTAAAATCAGTCCCTTGATCACTTCTAATAATCTTAACCTTGTGATCAATTTGATTTTCTATTTTAAGAATAGAAGACTTTAAGGTTTCAGTAGTTTCATCTTTAGTTCTTAAAATAATACTCATGTAAATCTTGAAGAATCATCAACTATCACAAGGCAGTATGATTCCTTCCAATGCTCATTATACTTGTGGGACCAAAGAGATCCATGTGCAATAAGTGTAATGGAGTAGTGATGGAGTTAACACTTTTGGATTTATGAGATGCCCTGTGTTGCTTCCCTTTCAAGCATGCAACATAGTTATCTTTGCAGAAAAATTCTTTTTTAGGAAAACCATGTACCAAGTTATTTTTAGCCAATTTGTTCATTGTCTTAAAATTTAAATGACACATACGTTTATGCTAAAGTGTTGACTCATCACTCTCAACTTTGGAAAGAAAGCATGATACTTCACCCATTAGGGAAGCATTGTTCATATCCAGCTTGTACATATCCGTTTTCCTGGGAGATCTAAGAAGCACCAATTCTGGAGGAATTGTCACCCCTGGTTTGAGGATAATGCAGTCATGTTCTATGAAAAGCATTTGATGCTTTTGATCACAAAACTGAGAAACACTTAACAGATTGTGTTCAAGCTGTTTGACAAAATTAACTTTGTCAACTTTTAACTTACCGTTGGATATACTCCCTCTGCTAGAAATATATCCTTCGACCTCACCTCCAAATTGGATAGGACCTTCATTATAGTCTTGAAACTGTTGAAGGAGATATCCATTCCCTTTCATGTGCCTGGAGCATCCACTGTCCATAATCCAGACATTGTTGTTCTTGTCATATGGATGTCCCTGCACACAAGATGAGATTATTAGTTTTGATTGGAGACCCAAGCCTTGTTGGTCTTGGGTTCTTCTAAAGATAGTGACATAATTGAACCAAAAGTTAAGCATGGGGGTTCAATAGATGTCTTTGAAGAAGAGGCTTGGGCTGCAACATCTTTCTTAATCTTCCAATCCATCCTTTGGTTGATCATGGAAGATGTGCTTGTAGAATCTTTTGAAGCATGGCATTCTTCCGAAGTTTCTTTCTTTTCGGAAGAAGCCTTCACCACCTTTTCTTCACCACCTTTTCTTCCGAAGCAGTCTTCTTCTGGGATGGTTTCAAGGGAACTTTCTTGTTCTTTAGATTTTTAACATCTTTTGCTTCCGAAGCCATTTTCCCTTCGGAAGAAGGATTTTCTTCTGAAGACAACCTAGCTTCGGAAACTAGCTTTCCCTTTTTCATCACTTGGACCATCTGATAAGGTCCAAATGATAAACCTTCCCTGACTCCTTCTTTTCTAACATTATTTGCATAATGTGTGCTAGCAGGATTGTATTAACAATATTTAGCCATGTGGTTTTGCAGACCACACATTATGCATGTAATGTTAGTCTTTTGGGAGCTTGTAGGTTGCTGTTTCTTACTCTTTTTCTCTTTGTCAGCAACCTTTCCCTTCAACTTCTGATCCTTTGATAGGTCAAGAGTGCTGGTACTACACTCCTTTCCTGAATCAGAATTACCTACCACCTGGAATCCAGCTGAGATAAAGACACCCTTTTGTTTTAGGTCAATCATCAGCTTAGACTCAGCCACTTTTTTAGCAGTTCTTCTGACAGCTTTAGCTCTGTTTCTTCTAGCTTTGGTGGTTAGGGTTTGATCTTCACTTGAGAGGTGGTTTGATTTACATGTTCCTTCCTATGGTGGCCTCTATTGTTGCATCATTCTTCAACTCATGTGAAGATGGGTCAGCAGATGGGACCTCTTGCTTTTCAGTACCACATCTAGGTTGTCTTATGGACTCATAAGAATGTGGTGGAGCAATTTCATTGGTCCCCAACCCTCCTTTATTTTGATAACAGATTTTGGAGTGGTAGGATGATGCAATAATATCTTGGAAGTTCTACTCAGAAATAGCATACTTCCTGGCTTGAGACTCAGCAGTGACAAGCTAGGCTTGAGCCTCAGACAATTTGGATATTAAATCCTTTATTTGAGTCTTGTAATTGGTGTGTTCATGTTTTAATATGGAAACAGTTTTCTCTAACTCTCCAATTTTCTTTTGGTAGTCAGATTCAGCCCTTTTAAAATCAGAATTCAAAACATTTAAAGACTCAATATCAGATTTAATATCCATATTGTAGTCCTGATATAATTTAACCTTAGCTATACAGGTAGGAGTACAGAGATGTTCATATACCTGGTTATCATCTGTTCCGGCCATGAGAGCTTAAGCAGGAGTCACATCCTGTACCATAAAGCTCCAGTCGACTTCTTGAGCCATTGCAGTTGTTTCAGTCGACTTCCCAGTGGGCTTTGATGTAGAGGGATATGTGGAGGCCTGTGGGGTTCCCGGATTTGATTTGGGAGCCTTGCATTCCCTTGCCAAGTGACCAAGTTGGTTACAGTTGTAACATTTGGCCTTGGTTTTGTCAAATCCACGCTTGCTAGTAGTTGGGTTTTGAGGGAATTTCCTTCTAGTTCTCTTAAAGAACTTCTTCGCTCTGTAGGTTAAAAGAGCCATCTGTTGGACGATGTCCACATACTCTACATCGTCTGGACTGAAACACTCTAGGTCATCAAAACAGTATTGAAAATCACCAGAGTGTCCACTTCCTAAGACAAAGGCACAACTGTCCTGAAAGAAACTATGCTGAGCCTATTGAGACCTTGGAGTCTCAGGGAAAGTGATGTACAGTCCAGATGAGCAGGATGGTTGTTGGTTGTATGTCAGGTATTGTTGAGGTTGTGAGGGTACTTAGCCTTCAACAACCATTAAAGCATTGCTAGCAGGAAGACTTAAAGGTCTGCTTGTTTGGTGGCCCTTCTAACTCTCTATCTCTAAATGGTATCCATCAAGGATGCCATAGAGTTTAGTCATAGTAAGAGTGTTCAAGTTCTCTGTCCTCTTGATAGAGACACAGTAGAATGTCCACTTATTTGGAAGAGCAGTCATGAACTTTCTTATGAGATCTCTAAGTTCAGGAGTGATCTTCACAGACTAAAGAGAAGAAATAAGATCCATGTACCTGAAATACTGTTGGTTGAGGGTACACTTTAATGTTTTTGCATTTGTTGGCTTAGATTGGTGAAAGTGTCTTAGTTCTAGGAAGTTTGTAACTGGTTTTTGTGTGTTTCTTGCGAATTGTTTGGTTTCCTAGAAAAGTAAAAAAAATAATTGTTTTTAGATCATCAGCTGAAGCTGAATATAGAGCTCGTGTGCTGGTACATGTGAATTGTGTGGTTAATAATTATTTTAAGAGAATTGAATGTTTCTATTGATTTGCCTGTTGTTTTAAACTATGACAATAATGCTGCTTTATCCATTGATGCTAATCCTGTTTTTCATGATAGAACATAGCTTTTTGAGGTTGACTTTTTTTTAGAGAAAAGATCTTAGACGGAATGTTGAAAACTGTTTCTACAGATTCTATAAATCAAGTTGCTGATATCTTTATGAAAGGATTACTTGTTCATCAACATAAGTTTTTGACAACAAAATTAAACATGCATGATGTTTTTTCATCATCAAATTGAAGGGGGTGTTAAAAGACATAACAAATTTTCTTCTCTATCATTTGATGCTTCTCTTTATCTTTATTTTCGTTTCATTTTTTTGTCTCAGGATGTTGTTGGTTATTTTGCTTGGAGTTGTTGGCCTGTTGCAGTTGGGCTCTAGTGTAGCAATTAGGCTCGAGTGAAGCAGCTGGGGACAACATGCCTTCTTTAGGTTTCTTGGGAGTTCGTTCGAGTGTTATATTGCTCCAAGGTGCGTGCTTTGAAAATTATTATGGAAAAACAACCCGAGAAAGACATCTTCTTTTTAACCTATTTCTCTCTAGTCTAAACTAGGGTTCTTGCTATTGATTCAAGTGATATTGAATCCTTCTTGAGTCTGCTTAGTAACTGAATCGACACATTGGTGATTCAGGTTGTTTGATACTCTAGATTACAGATTTTCTCATGTTCTATTGTTGTTGGTTGAGATTTAAAGATGATTCTGTTAGTTACTTTTGTGTTATCGATCGAGACATTAGATCTGATATTTTTTACAAAAATGAGTTTAGTTCGTCTAGCTTTGAAAGTAAACAAATTAGAGTTCTCACATTCAGCTTGAGTTTGTATGAGTGATTTCTTGTCCGTGTCAATTTTATTAGGAGCTTCTTTAAGTTGTTCAATATAGATAACAAATCGTCTTTCATCACAACTTTACATCCTCTTTCTATCACTTGACCAAGACTTATGACATTATTCCTTAGACTTGGTATGTAATACATATCGGTTAATAGTCATTGTGTGGGGTTTAAACATGTTTATCAAAGTTCATATAACCTTATTTATATGAAAAACGCAGCGGATATAAGATTTAAAACATGTTAATAAGATGATTATTATACCCATTTAATATGAACCCCAAAGCCATGGATCATTATACAAAATACATACAATGAAAGAAACATAAAATGTAAGAACCACAACCTTTGGAGCTGCAGAGAACTGAGATTAAAGAGATGAAAAGGATGTGTTCTTATGGCTAAACTTCAAGGTAGAAGTTCTCAAGATAGCATACCCCAAGCCTACCAACAAATCACCTTGAATGCTAGGATCTTTGACACCAATTTCCAGCTACAAAACACCTTTTGTTGGCTGAAAATCTCCTTCTTTTTCTGCCCAAAACCGTGAGATTAGAGGAGAGAGTAGAGAGAGAGCTTTGGTTGTGTGTGTTCTTGGATGTGATAGAATGAATGAGTGTTCAAGTGTCCAAGACTTGCATGTCTTGGAACTAATAAAATGGGGCATCCAAGACCAAGGGGGCGGCCGAAAATGGCCCCCTTTTGTTTTCCCTCTCAATTCAAATTTTATAAAAAACATACAATCACATCCCTTGTTTTATAAAATTAAAACCATTTTAATTTTATATCACTACACACACTATTATTTGCCATTGCTTAACTAATTTAAATAATGTACAAATAATCTTTTATGAACAAATTATCTATATATGATGTTCATCTACAAAAGCAATAATTTAGAAAATCCAATTTTCTAAATTGGTGTCATTATTTATTTGTGTGATCTTATCAACAATAAATTACCTTTTGGTGTTTGTTTGGCTTGTTATTGGATATGACCCGACTTGGATCATATTACACTAGCCACATCAATTTAATATGAATCTTGGGCAGATCAATACTTCAATCTCCCACTTGCACAAGATTTATAGAAGATTGATGCAAGCAGCAAATAACGCCTAGCAACGGTTGCTACCCCTAATGTATATGACTAAGTGCCATTCAATAACATTATCCTTTTCAAGTACCTTACTTGAATATGTTTTAGGTGAATTAATCATCTATCCTTTTGTTGCAGATGTCATGTTAAATCCAGAGACACAGAATTTCATTCTCTGATGATTTAACTTTAGCAGGCCTTACATGTTAAATCCAAGAGACACAGAATTGTCATTCTCTGATGATTTAACTTTAGCAGGCCTTAGACATCTAACTCTCAACGAATAAGAGGAACAAATTCCATCTCGATTACATACGTCTCTCACAATCACCTCATGTTATACCTGAACTCAACCTTATGTACTGCCTTTTCAGAACAGCAAAGAACTAAGTCAAAGTACAATACTTGGTGAATATCAAGACCCAATATGTATCTCAGGTCTGAGGATACAATGATATTCGCCTTTACTCAAAATCTCTTATGACTAATCAGCAAGATTCCATGCAGAAATAATTGAGAGCGGGTCAGTCCAATATCTATATCCCATAGATATCAATGAACCTTGGTAGCAACCTCTTGCTGTATATTCATACCATATGAATATCAACCAATCCAAGTTCATTACAGTCTTATATTTATAGTTGTTCCCACAAGTATAATCGACTGCGGACGTTTAGAATAACTTATTTATTCATGGATTTAAACATGCTAAAATAGAAGAACAAATGAAATTATAACTATATAATTAAGTCAAATAACATTAGTTCCAATATCTATATGCAAATAACATCAAACCCAGTCACTTGAATATCTAAGTCCCATGGCACAAACATGACCCTCATGCTTTGTCTTTTCGAGGAGCTTTGTGAGTGGATCCGCAACATTTTTATCAGTGTGAACTTTGCGAATACATATCTTTCCCTTTTCAACTTCATCCCTTATGTAGTTGAACCTTCGTTCAATGTGCCGAGTCTTTTGATGAGCACGAGGTTCCTTGATTTGAGCAATCGCACCCTCGTTGTCACAAAATCTCTAGGGGATCCTGAATGGAAGGGACTACCCTTAGATCGGCTATGAATTTTTTCAGCCATGCAGCTTCCTGTGCTGCCATTGAAGCGGCGACGTATTCTGATTCTGTAGTGGACAACGCTACGACTTTCTTTTTGAGCTTTTCCAAGAAACAGCTCCCCCATTCAGAATAAGATGTACCCCGATTGAGATCGTGAATCATCTCGATCGGTTTGGAAACTCGCGTCCGTGTAACCTCTTACAACGAGTTCCTCTTCACCAGACCCATAGATCAAGAACATGTCCTTAGTCCTCCTTAGGTACTTCAGAATGTTCTTGACAGCCATCCAATGACTATCACCAGGATTTTGCTGGTATCTACTTGTCATGCTTAAAGCGCATGACACGTCTGGTCTAGTGCATATCATTGCATACATGATGGATCCTATAGCAGATGCATATGGGATTGCCTTCATTCTATTTTGTTCTTCCTTTGAGCTTGGACATTGAGTCGCACTTAATATTGTCCCTCTCTGAATAGGTACATTACCTTTCTTAGAGTTCTCCATCTTGAACCTTTTCAAGATTTTGTCAATGTATGCACTCTGATTTAAACCAATCAGCCGCCTTGATCTATCTCTATAGATCTTTATTCCCAGAATATAGGTGGCTTCCACAAGATCCTTGATGGAAAAAAACACTTCCAAGCCAGGTTTTAATGCCTTCCAAGGTCGGAATGTCATTTCCAAAGTAGTATGTCATCAACATATAATACTAGGAAGGTTATTGTGCTCCCACTAGCCCTTTTATACACACAAGCCTCGTCAGCGTTTTTGATGAAGCCAATTTCTTTACTTCATCATCAAAACGGTGATTCCAACTTCTTGATGCTTGTTTTAATCCATAGATTGATTTCTTTAACTTGCATACTTTGTTAGGATATTTTGGATCGACAAAACCTTCAGGCTGTACCATATAGACATCTTCCTCAAGATATCCATTTAGGAAAGCGGTTTTGACATCCATTTGCCAAATCTCATAATCATAATGAGCTGCTATGGCAAATAATATCCTTATAGACTTGAGCATTGCAACAGGTGAGAAGGTTTCATCATAATCAACCCCTTGAGTTTGAGTGAAACCCTTTGCTACAAGTCTAGCTTTGTAAGTATCCAAGTTTCCATGCATATCGGTTTTCCTTTTGAAAACCCACTTACTTCCAACTACTTTGGAATTAAGAGGTGGCACAACAAGTTCCCAAACTTGATTGTCATACATGGATTGCATCTCAACGTTCATGGCCTCAAGCCATTTATCACAATCCAAATTGGACACTGCATCATGATATGTGGTTGGTTCATCGGAATCAACCACGTAGCATCCATCCATAAAAATTCCGTATCTTTCAGGTGGATTACTAGTTCTACCACTTCTGCTGCAACGTTTTGTGTGTATTGATCAACCACTTGATCATCTTCAACATCCTCATGTTGAGTGCTAGTTTCAACCAACGTGCATCGGGCTGTGGTTCTTGATCCTCCTCAAGATCCACTGTTCTACTGCTAGCTCCTTCCATAAGGACTTGGCTTCTAAGAACTCACCCTTTCTGGTAACAAACACCTTTCGTTCCAGTGGATCATAGAAATAATATCCCATAGAATCTCTAGGATATCCAACAAAGATACACTTGGTGGATCGGACATCTAATTTGTTTGGGGTGGGAGTCTTAACATAAGCCTCACAACCCCATACCCTTAAGTACGATAGGGATGGAACTCTTCCATGCCATATCTCAAAAGGTGTCTTTTCCACCTTTTTGGTTGGGGCCATATTTAGAATACGGGCCGCGGAGAGCAAAGCGAAACCCCAAAATGATAGAGACAATGTGCTTCTAGCCATCATAGATCGAACCATATCCAATAAGGTTCGATTCCTCCTCTCAGACACACCATTATGTTGTGGTGTTCCAGGTGGAGTGAGTTGTGAGATGATCCCACAACTCCTAAGATGATCTTGAAAAACATCACTCAAGTATTCACCACCTCTATCGGTGCGGAGAACTTTAATTGACTTGTTGAGTTGATTTTCTACTTCATTCTTGAAGATTTTGAACATTTCAAAAGCTTCATCTTTGTGCCTTAATAAGTACACATACCCATAGCGACTATAATCGTCGTAAAGGTAATGAAGTATCTTTCACCATTCCTAGTCATTGGCTTAAAAGGACCACATACATCTGAATGTATGATACCTAATAAATCTTTTGCCCTTTCGTTAGTTCCACTAAAAGGTGCCTTAGTCATTTTTCCTTGTAAACAAGATTCACACACATCAAATGAATCAAATTCATTTGTTTTTAAAAGACCATTCTTTTGTAGTGTTTGTATACGTTTCTTGTTTATATGACCAAGACGACAATGCCAAAGGTAGGTATCACTTAAATCTAATTTGAGTCTTTTGGTGGTTGCTTGGTATATTGAGCTATCATATGTTATGTTTTCATGAAACAATTCATAAATACCATTACAAGGTATAGCCTTAAAATAAAATACATGATTTAAGAAACATGAATATCATTGTCAACAAACTTGAAATCATAATCACATTGTCTTAAACGGGAAACAGAAATTATGTTCCTAGTCAAACTAGGAGCATATAATACATTGTTAAAATAACTTCCAAACCACTTGGAAGCTTCAAAATGTAGTTTCCTTGGGCTTCTACGTGAACCTTTGCACCATTGCCCATGAAGAGACTTATTTCCCCTTTTGCAAAATCCTCATTTCTTTTGAACCCTGCAACAAATTGCAAATGTGAGTTCCACATCCGGTATCTAATACCCATGTGTTAGAAAAATAACATTGAGCTCAACATGTATCATGTAAATTATACCTGAGGTTTGCCCTGCATCCCTCTTTTCTCTCAACTCTTTGAGATAGACTGGACAATTTCTCATCCAATGTCCTATCTCACCACATTTGAAGCATGGGTCGTTTACAGCAACTTTTTGCTTCTTCTCCTTGGGCTTTGGAGGTTCCGCCCTAACAGCCATCTTCCCCTTTCCTCCAACGTGCCCCTTTCCTTTGGCAACATTTGCCTTAGGAGGGGGTAGAGGCCTCTTCCTTTTCCCACCTTCATTAATGGTGAGACGGGTAAAACCCTTTTGCCCATTCCCGCCTCAGCTGATTTGAGCATCGAATGAAGTTCATTTATGCTTTTGTCCCATCCGTTCATGTTGTAATTCATGACGAATGCCTCAAACCTTTTAGTTAGGCCATTAAGGATCAAATCCGTGGCCAACTCCTTTGATACAGGACAATTTAGCCTTTGAAGGCGGTCGATGTGGCTTTTCATCTTAAGAACATAAGATGAAACTGATTGGGATTCCTCCATCCGACATGCATGAAGAGCTCGAACCGTTTCAAAGCGCTCCACTCTAGCTTGTTGCTGGAACGTTTCCCGCAACTGAGTGATCATGTCATAGGCTCCATGGAGCTCATACTCCTTTTGGAGTTCAGGTGTCATACTTGCCAACATAAGGCAAGAGACTTGGACGGAGTCTTCTACATACTTTACCCAATCATTATAGGCCTCCACATCCTCCTCGTTAGGTTCATCGGGGATGGGATCATCAAGGATGTAGGCCCGCTTTTCTTGCTTGAGAACAATTCTCAAGTTGCGGTACCAATCCATGAAGTTGTTAGGCGTTAGACGATCCCTTTGAAGGATCGCCCTAAGAGATTGTTGTTTTGGTTTGGTACATCGTTATTAGCGTTGTTGTGGTCGGCCATCTACAAGATTTTACAAAGTTCATTTTAGTAATCGTTGATATATATATGTATTTCATTTATTAATACCCTTCATGTCTCATAGACTATTAATAAACAAAAATTTTAGAATCCAACGTTATATTTAAACATTGGTTAGGTGACCTTTATCCCATTATTTAAATAAACAAGGTAGTCATAAATGACAATTGCAACCCATTGCAACTTCTAGTAGTATGGATCGTTTGAACATCTTATGTTTATTACGGCATGTTTACCCCCTCAACACCTTTTATAAAACATATTTTAGGTGATCCATTCAATATACTTTATAAATCAAGTCGTCCTACTAACACACACGTGTGAGTTTACTACATAAGTGGTTAGGTGACCTTTATCCCACAAACATGGTATTCTCACCTCAAGTCACAAGTTCCCTCAAAGTGGTTAGGTGACCTTTATCCCACTAAGAGTTTGCAAGTAACCTAAGTGTTGTGTAAAAGGATGGTGCTTAACTTGTTTTCAAAAGGGTATACAATACTTGTTATAGAAAAGTCTATGTATCATATGATTGTATGCATTCAACCATATGGTACTCTATTGATTCTTTTAAATAAAACCCATTTTATTTGGCAAAACATTAACCCCTTTTATAGAACCATTCAATTTAGCTTAATGATATGAGAACCAATCTCTTGTTATAGCTTGTTATAGTTGATGGTTTGTTAATCACATCCAAATATACAAAACAAAACAACATCATAAGCATTCAACCAAGCAATTCATATATGCATAACAAAGCATACTAAGTTGAGCACACTTATTTAGCCAAAACAAGTGTGCCAAAAGGTCTTGTCCTAAGGGTTAAGAACATGACACATGGTTGACAAAAGGAACTCCTACTAGAATCCACATCTTCAAGTATCCTCTTTGCCCATCTTTTCTTCAAGTCTTGATCTTGAGCATCCTTACAAAATATGTATCCTAATACATTTTTCTAGTAAAGATAAACTCCTAATCTATTTATTACAAACCATATGAATGAATAGATTACAAAACAAGACTTGAAACAAAATAAATTATTACATGCCCAAATGAATATAACATGACAACCAATCATACAATCCAAAAGGTCAAGGCTTTGTTATGCATAATCAACAACATGAGCAAACATACATAAGAAATCGATTTTCCAGCCCCTTGTGGCCCATGTTTTTGGCCAACATAAACCCAGAACAAATGGGTTTAGAACACATAAACAATCATATAATAATCTAGAGTTTTAAAGATCCTAATATGCATAAAGTAGCATCTTTAAAACACCAAAAGGGGGCAAAACAGACCCTAACTCACGGATTTTTGTGTGTCAAGCAACACAAAACCGTGAGCTAGTAATGAGAAACATGTATGCATATGTATAAGTGGCTCTTGATGCCATTTGTGGGGTTTAAACATGTTTATCAAAGTTCATATAACCTTATTTATATGAAAAACGCAGCGATATAAGATTTAAAACATGTTAATAAGATGATTATTAAACCCATTTAATATGAACCCCAAAGCCATGGATCATTATACAAAATACATACAATGAAAGAAACATAAAATGTAAGAACCACAACCTTTGGAGCTGCAGAGAACCGAGATTAAAGAGATGAAAAGGATGTGTTCTTGTGGCTAAACTTCAAGGTAGAAGTTCTCAAGATAGCATACCCCAAGCCTACCAACAAATCACCTTGAATGCTAGGATCTTTGACACCAATTTCTAGCTACAAAACACCTTTTGTTGGCTGAAAATCTCCTTCTTTTTCTGCCCAAAACCGTGAGATTAGAGGAGAGAGTAGAGAGAGAGCTTTGTTGTGTGTGTTCTTGGATGTGATAGAATGAATGAGTGTTCAAGTGTCCAAGACTTGCATGTCTTGGAACTAATAAAATGGGGCATCCAAGACCAGGGGGCGGCCGAAAATGGCCCCCTTTTGTTTTCCCTCAATTCAAATTTTATAAAAAATATACAATCACATCCCTTGTTTTATAAAATTAAAACCATTTTAATTTTATATCACTAACACACACTATTATTTGCCATTGCTTAACTAATTTAAATAATGTACAAATAATCTTTTATGAACAATTATATATAATGATGTTCATCTACAAAAGCAATAATTTAGAAAATCCAATTTTCTAAATTGGTGTCATTATTTATTTGTGTGATCTTATCAACAAATAAATTACCTTTTGGTGTTTGTTTGGCTTGTTATTGGGTATGACCCGACTTGGATCATATTACACTAGACACATCAATTTAATATGAATCTTGGGCAGATCAATACTTTCACATTGTTCACAAGTTTTACTTTTATAAAATATTGACCCTTTTCCTTGCATATCTATGCACAAGTAATCGTTGAACATCACCTTTCTTCTAAGAGGCTATTGAAGTTTATCCGACTCCTTGTCTTAGGTTTGAGGCACCGTTGTCAAGATACCAAGTATCTACTCCGGCTCAGATTCATATTGTTTCGAGATCACCTTTAAGCTATATTACTTCATACATCATTTTCATCATGAAAAGGGTAGGATCTAGGTCATTGGTCTCAACTAGATTTGCCTCATGTTGTTTTTTTTCTTGATCAGGACAAACCAAGGTGAAGTGCTCGTATTTGTCACATAAAAACACTAAGTTGAGTCATGCCTTTCTTCTCCTTTTTTACATTCATTAGTTCTCCCATAACTGCTTGTTTTTATCCATCTCCCTTGCCTTGACTCACGGACACTTCCTCGATCCCGATAACCTTAGCTGCCTCTATCATGTCCTCTTGATGTTCAAAGGATTGACTTTGGCTTGACTTTCCTTTTGTGAACATTAACTTGCTATGGTTTTCAGCCCGAGCATAATCTTCCCTAATCCGTTCTTCATATTCTTTGATTCAACTTACAAAATCATCATAAGAACCGGTTTTTAGGTTCACAAGTTGTTCTATCAAAGCAACAATGTGAATAAAGCGTATAACAACCCGCTAAGAAACTTTTTAACAAGGTTTCCTCAATTATGGTTCCAAGAGATGCCACTTTCGTTGTTATAGAGGATATCTTGCTAGCAAACTCATAAACAGAGTTCGTTTCCTTCATCTTAAGGTTCTTGAACTCCGATATTAATGTTTGAAGCCATACCTCCCTAACTTGTTCAACACCTAAGTTCCGAGTCTTGATAGCTATAAGGCCCCATTCCCGGGACGCTTATAATTGGTAAATCATTGCACATAAAACATATATTGTCATCAGATTACATAAAAACGTTGCATCAGAACATTTAAACAAAACACTCCATTTCAATATAATAGCTTTTGCAAAATAATACATCGTTAATTAGTTACAAAATATATTGTTGCATAACATCACAAAAGCATTAAATAAATGGATGTCATCCCAAAAGAGCTGAGTAGCCACCTCGTGCCATCCTCAACAATCATTACTTGTCAACTGGAAACACATCAAAGTCAGCGTTGCTGAGTGAGTTTTAGTTTTATAATAAAACATACTTTTCTTTGGTTAAAACCGTCCTTTACTTTCATGTGATCATACAACATACGTACACATAGATAATATCATTATTATCTTCTTTAATCTTTCATGCTTTCATTCTTTCATCATTACTTCTTTCTTTTCCTTCAACCATAAACTTTACCCAGCTATTTCCTGGTACTGGACCTAGGTCTATCATAGACCAGCTATAACGGTGCATCACACCACTGGTCACAGTACCTAGGGTAGAGTTTAGGTGTACCACTGTTATTTGCAATACCCAACTATTCCTGGTACTGGACCTAGGTCTATCATAGACCAGCTATAACGGCGCATCGCACCTCTGGTCACAGTACCTAGGGTATGCAGCAATGGGGCTATACAAATGGTCAATCATAAAGAAAGATCCCGATGTGCATCCTCCCGGGGTAGCGAACCCGCACACCGTTGGGCTAACACATTTTAATGGCGTGTCCCGACATACTATGCTTGCAAGACTTTCTTTACTTTATCATTCATTAATGCATGCATTCTTACTTCATGTTCCTCTTTTTTATCTCTCATTTCATTCGCTAACATAACACATAAAGCCAAAGGAAAGATAAGCATACACATAACAAGGAACATAACATACACAGTCGTCAGCATCATACATACATAACATGCATACTCATGCAACATCATCATCATCATGCTCAACATGCTCTCTAAGGCCTCAACAGTCATCTTACATGAACTTACGGAAACCTTTACGTCGAAACTTACATCTGCACTTTCCCCCGAAAGTCAGAAGTTAAACTATGCTTTTCCTCGGGTGCAACAGCCCTATTCGGGCGTATGGACACCCTTCAGTCGTATGGCCTCCATCCGACTTAACATCATGCGGATGGACCAATGCGGATGAACACCAATGCGGATGAACACCCAATCGTGCGAATGAAACTAGTGTGGATGGACTCCATGCGGATGAGTCCCATGCGAATGGACCTAATGCGGATGGAACTAATGCGGATAAGCATTAATGTGACTGGGCTCTCAGTCGTGCGAATGAACTCCAATCGTGTGAATGAACCCTCAATCGCACCCCAATGGGTCGTATGGCCTCCATTCGGTCGCCTAGCCCTAGCTGGTGCAGAATGCAGTTCATCCCGAACCTAATCTATCATTTTTGACCTCCAAGCTCATCTAAACCCATTCTAAGCCCAAATCAACCATCCTAAACCTTAAGAATGCATACCACACCACCATTCAAGCACACACAAGCTCAAAAGCAAGACCCAAACGAATCATACACATACCCACACATACACAAACGGGTCAAACACACACATACACACCAAACCCGATTTTTTAGATGTGTTCTAGCCCCAAAATTGACCAAAAACGTTTAAAAGAGCGGTCCTAGAACTCACACAAACGACCACAACGAGAAGAGCTTCGATTTGACCTGCTTCTCAACGATTTTGCTCATTCGAACCGACCCGAACCAACTTTTCTTCCTCTTTTCTCCCTTTCTTTCTTCTCTTCTTTTTGTTTATTGAAAATACGAGTGTGGGGAGAGGGTAATGGCTGCCCTCTCCCTTCAAATATCACCACATACCCAACTTTCTCTCGTTGGCGAGTTTGGTCCCTCAACTTTGGACTTTATTTCTTTTTCTTCTTTCGTCGGCTTCAAAATAAATAAAACCGGGTGTTACAATAGCTCTCAAATCTTTATAGCAGTCTCATAGCGCCCTACTTGCATAGCTTGCTTTTTGGGAATATATTAGAACAATGACGCGCGATGGCCATTTTGTTTTTCTTGGCTTCAACGTTAGTTGCTGGCTCTATAGTCTCCTATACACCATGCATTTAGAAAATCACCTTGATTTTCATGGCCCATATTGTGTGGTTTGATACTTTTAACATGGGACATTGCAATGATGTTAGGGATGTTTCCTTCATGATCGTAGTTACACACTTTGCTACTTTGACACCCATCGCTTTGCCCCGGTTGATTCCACTGTACGTGACGATTGGTCTTGAACTTTTATCCAGCCCTTGGTCGTGGCTAAATCTCCTTAGATCTTCAGTGCTTGATTGAGTGAGTATGTTTCGTGAGTTATCAGGTTGCTTAACGAGGCACTGATACCAGTTGAAGGACAAAATCGATATCAAAGAAAACAAGATCTGGAATAACCCTTCAAAACTTTATTAGCAACCAAGAAAATCGCTCAAAACTTGATTTACAATCATTTACCATAACTCAATATTTAGAGCTAGTATATCCTTGTTATACTATAATACTATGGTATCTTTTAGTAACAAAATAATACTATTAATTATGGTTATATCCAAACTTAATGTAATCCTCTCATTCAAATCATCCTTATCACCGACTTGTGAGGGAGGAGAATTCATTTTTCAACACTTATAATAATACACCTGTTACAATATGAAAGTGCACATCATAAGAATTTAGCGGTCTTGTTCAAATGCTTTAATAGCAAAGTGGGCCACCATTTTCTTTTATACGGGACTTTTTGCCACCATGCAAAAAACCACATGAAATTGACGTTCACTCTTTAGAAATAATGCCCAATTTGTTAAAAGGATATATCATTAAAGTTCTTATAAATTATGATTCTAAAATACGACTTAATAAAATGTCATATTTCTAATTTGATTTCAACAAAAGGTCACTTTATTTCGTAATTCTTCATGAAATCCGTAGTTCCCAAAAAATATTATGACTTAAGTAAACATGCTTTTTGAACCGTTCATATCATGGATAAACATGCTAAACATTAAATAACATGTAAATATATTTCCAATATTTTTAATTTGTTTGATTGCTTCTTGTGAGATACAAATTGACACCTTGCAAATCCTCTGAGACTTGTGTGCCAATAATTTCCTTGAGACTCGGAAGTTTCAAGTTAGTGTTTTTAGTCCTAAAGTCTCGTAGCCTCACTTATACACGTTAACCTCCTTTTAGAATTAAAGCCTTTATTCCACATAACATTTATGCATTTATTCCAAATTACATAGGATATTCATAAACCACAAATCATATACATGTGTTTTATACTCTACGGGTCTTGAAACAACTGGTAAGGTATTGTTTTGTGACCTTGAGATCATGGGTTCTAGCTGTAGAAAACAACCTCTTGCGCAAAAATATAGGGTAATGTTGCGTACATATGACTGTTTTGCGATCTGACCCCTCTCCAGACTCTACGCAAACGGAAGCTAAGTCAAGTATCGTGTACGTCCTTTCTATACTCACAAGCATTTCAAGTACTTATCTTTGGTCTTTGATGTCCCTATTTGAAATTATTTTCCTTCTTGTAATTTAATTTCTAAAAAGGCAAACTTTTGTTAACGTTTCATATAATTAGACAATTTGCATAATTTGTCAAACTTTTGGTCAATTTTACTATTTTATTGCCGGATATGTTTTACTTGTTTTTGTTTATACGTCGGGAACCATTTAATGCTTAGCTAATACATATAGTAACATATCAATTTGTTTTTATCTCAACCTGTCTACCCATTTCTATCTAATATTTCCACGGTCTCTCTTAATTGACACATAATTGTTTCTTAAACACTTTAATCATATTAGAATGAATCTAAGTTATCTTTTAAAACTACTTTTGATTAGTTTAATTGATTAATTCTTCATTTAGTACTTTACATCTTCTCTTGACACATTGTAACCTCACTATTGACCTAAATTCATTCTTATATTACCTTTGGCTATGATTACATCAACTAATGCTAGTTTTATTATTATTATATTCACCAACCCCCATTCTAGGTTAAAGTTTCCTCAAAATTCCATTAGGAATACTAAAAACTCATTTCCTCATTTTGACTAGGTGTTCAAGGATTGAGGATTATAATAATTTCTAAATATAAATGATGATGTATCTAGCTACGTTATTAGTCATTAATGTAAGTCCTAATATTTTCTAGGAAATCATCATAACTCACATTTAAGGTTCTTAACCTATAATTAACAATTAAACTTACCAAAGGTTTGTTGTAGATTCAATGCACCCACGAGTGTTTAAAGTATAAAATTAAGTTAATTTCAAGCTTCAATTTCACTTTCATGTTTCTCTGGATTTTTCCTTTGCTTACAAGTAGCTTTTACCATTACTAGCCAGATTTTAGTTGGTTTTACAATGACCAAAACTAATCCCTCAACTATATTAAATGTTGGAACCATCAAAAGTCGATATTTATCTATTGTTAGCTTTTTTTGCCTTAAATGTTACTTTGTTTATATGATCTAACTTATTTATAATATTCACATAGAATGATTAAGGAATTATAATAGTAAATATCGAGACTTCAAATAAAAGCTTTTGGGATATGATGTTATAGTCAAGGACCATGAATCCTTACAATTAGCTCTATTAGTTTTTCAACTTTTTTTATTTGTATACACATATAACTATATCTTATGTTTATATATATATATAATATATATATATATATATATATATTTGAAATAATATATATTATCTGATTATTATACACCTAAAGTTATTATATTTGCATAAATAATTTGACTGCTTATGTTCACAAGCTTAATCAAACGTCATATAAAATTCGAACTCAAGCTCGTTTATTAAATAATTTCTAACTAAGGTTTAAAGCTTAGTTTAATTCAAAACTTTCATCAATCCAAACTCAGATAGCTATAAATTAATGACTCGATTTATGTTACTATTTTACATTAACTCAAGAATATAATAACGAAACTTAAATCTTTTCTCACTCTTCTTTTCTATTTTATAAAGTTTCTTTTAATTTTATAAATAACCGAACGATGTATTAAAGTCACCTTTACATGTAAACCCTTTATGTTTATGATTAACTATTCTATTAGCTTAGACCCAACGATATGCAGTTTTTTAATTATTAAGTTATTATGGTTAACAAATTTTATAAATAATAATGAATTAGAGAAACGAATTCTCTAATAACTACCAGTCTACCATCATATCTTACATCTGATGGGATTTCGCATTTGAGTAAAGAATATGATTGGATGGGTCAAAACCCGCTAGTAATCCTTTAACCATTAAAAACAATAATAATAGTAGATCTAGATCATCGAAACTCAAGTCAACCATTCTACACATGTACATTCTAAGTTTGAATACTTGACATGACTTGTAACAAAGAATAATCAGCCGTAACAAATCAAATATCAAAGAAATAATCAAAATTATATCTAACATATTAGAAACATTTTTCGAATATAAAGATCAATATATGTTTTTTGTAATAATATCAATAAGTACATTTATGCTCATTAAAACAATAAAGTAACATATTCACAATCATACCCTCCACTCTATTGGAAACACCCATAATTACACCCAACTACCAATCCTTTTCATAATACTGAAATCTGAGCTCTCAACTCTTTATTCTTCCCCTCTTTCATTTCTCACTTTGACAACTTCCATTTTTATTATTCAAACATTCTCCTCTCTCTCCTCCACCACCAACCACCACCACCAATCACCACCACCATGCAACACTCAGCTTCCTCCACCACCACCGCCACCTCAACCTCCGTCAACGGCTTCCACAACTACCTCACCCAAGGCCTCGATGACCTCTATCGCACTTTCCACTCTCATAACTTTATGTCTATTCAGTTCCTTCAACATGTCTTGTCATCACTTCAATCTTTTCATTCTCAACTGACACTTGTTGTACAAAAGCTACACTTGCCGGTTGGCGAAAAATGGCTAGATGAGTACATGGATGAAAGCACCCGTCTTTGGGAAGTCTGTCACGTCCTAAAGACAGGCGCTTCCAACATGGAAAACTATTACACTGCTGGCGCCAATATCTCGTCTTCCCTCCAAAATCACCACTTTCTACACCATCAATCTTCACGCCAAGTAAGTTCTTAATGACCATGACATATATCACTATGACATAGTTGTTGATTACATGATCTATAGTTTAAGCACTAGAAAAATAAATATTTAAATTTGTTTTCTAAATTTATTTCAGGTGCTTAGAGCTATCAATATTTGTCACAGGGAGAGAGTTGGATTGGAGGAAGTAAACCGAAGCTTGATCGAAACAAGAATTCACCCGTTACTAATGAAGTTCAACACGAGTGTATCGATTGAATCGAAGCTTAAAGGATTCAATGGCTTTAGAGGAGTTCTTTACGCGTTAAAGAACACGAATTCATTGCTTTTGATGATCTTACTGAGTGGCCTAGTGTATTGCACTTCTGAAACAAGCTTTTCCTCTAGCCAAAGCAATACAAACGCGTACAACGAAGGGGATGTGGCTTTCGGTCGGGCTTCATGGTCTCAGCTGCGCGATTACACGAACAAATTAAGGAGAGTGAAGACGGGCAGTTGGGTATTTTGCTATACGAGTTTCGGATGACTCGAAACACCATGGATGAACTTAAAACAAAAGTTGAAAGGTTGGAAGTGGAATTTGATGTAAGTGAGAGGGTGGAAATGTTAAAAAACTGTTTTGGGGTGTTGAAATGTGGAGTTGAGAATGTGATTGTGCAGCTTGATGACTTCTTTGATGAGATTGTTGAAAGTAGAAAGAAGCTCTTGGACTTATGCACTCAAATGTAGAAAATTTATGATATTCATCCTTTTCAACACTTCAAAACCAACAAAATGGTCTTTTTATGTGTGCATTTGGTTTTTGTTTTACGCGTTTATTGAACCGTTATACAGGTTAGACGCATACATCTATACTGAAAACGAAAGGGAGAGAAAACGAAAGAGATAGAGAATAAGAATATCAAGAAATGAACATGGGTAGGGTTTGTAGCGAGTGTCGATTATCAGTAGTTATTGTTGTGTATTGTGTTGTGTTATTAATATAAACGTTTCATGATGCAAAATGAATGTTTGTGTTACAATTAATGGTTTGATATGATATATAACTATCTTTTAAGTTAGTGAAATGATGTTGGTCATATGTAATGATGAATTTTGAAAATCAGAAATAATTAAAAGTAAAAAATGGAAAGGGAATATGATTCCTTCATTGAATAATTACTAAAACAAGATAAGAAAACAAGAAGAATATTATAAATGACAGTAGTAGCTTCGACATAAAGCTGATAAATTTTCCATTTATTTTGAAAGATAATAATATTCTTCATGGTCCAAAACAATATTTAGATTTAGATAAAATAATAAAAAGAAAATATAGAAGATTCTAAAAGATAGAGATTGATGGGTAGTAAAATAGATAGGATATAAGTTAATGAGTCGAGATAAGTTGGGTTATCGGGATATATATATATATATATTCTAATCTATAATGTCAAAACTTATTTTGTAGAATTAAAGGAAACTCATATACCTACCTGACGTATTTTCAATTCTATACTATAAGAGTACTTTTGGCATCATCGGATACCCATTTTGGCTTCATATGATCCATTGGCTAGGCGTGTTTATCAAATCGAATCGAGTCAAATTCGAATTAATCTTATCGAATAAGTCGAATTTTTAAAATTTCAAACTGGATCCAAATTCGATTCGAATTCGAAAAAGATAATCGAATTCTAATCGAATCGAATTCAAATCTTTCAAGCAGGATTCAAATTCGAATTCGAATCGAATTTAAATTTATTCGATTCATATTTAATAAAATCATATTTAATCGATTAGCATTTTCAAAATTCATTCAAAATATTCAACTTCAAATGCTCAAAATTTTTAAACAAGCATAACATATGAAATATTACAAGTTTTAATAAGTTAGAAATGTATCCATTAGTCTTTAACATTTTAGATTATATATTTTTTAAACTTTTAATTCTTAATTTCTCATATGCATATTTCTAAATTAATATACAAAATAAATAAATAAATGTATGTGTGTGTATTTGTAATACGAATTTCAAATCGAATCAAAAATCACAAAATCGCAATTCTTAGACCTTGAATCGAATCGAATTGGAATTTGAAAATTCGAACTGAAATTCGAATAAATGATTTTCGACCCGAATCAAATTTCGAGTTTTTCGAATTTGATTCGAATATTAAACGACCCTTCCATTGGCAACAGCGCCACCAACTCATTGGTTTCCCCCATTTGTTTCATATTTCAGGTTGTAGAACCCGAGCTCCATTTTGCAAATGTGAACTTCATTTAAGAAAAAATTCTTATTCTTTTTCTTAAGCCTGCTATATACAGTACTATTTGATACATCTTTTACACTAAAATTTAACTCATATTATCTTAAAAAAATGGAGAAGCGATAACTTGTAGGTAGTTTAGTGGATAAGATGGCTACACTCCAGCTCACTCAAGAAAGGGATGGTTGAAAAAAATCAAAAGTTGGTTCTAGCAAGAAAGTGTCAAGAGGTGTTTCAAGCGTAACCCCGAGGGAACAACAGATACAAGCCTAGTTTCAATATCCTTAATATTACCTGTAATTTCAAGGACGAAACATGCATATTGAAGTAATATAACATTTTTGTATTTCTTCCTGCAATGATGAACACAAGCTCTCAACTTATGGTAATGAAGTTGATGAAGAACACCACTTTAGGTTAAGATTAAAAAAAGGTGAAGAAGACGAAGACTCGAGAAGAAAGAAAGGTTCAAATCTCGTGCGGCCCTGATGGTTTGGACAAATGAACAAAAAATTGCTTTGTGTAACAATTGGGTTCATATTTCCATCGACCTTATACCTGGCAATAAATAAAACCTAATAGAGCGTTTGGTTGGAAGAATGGAATGAAATGGAATGGAATTGAGAAACTAGTATAATTTTCAAGTAAAATTATGTTTGAGTGGATAATAAAATGTAAAACTCAAGGGAATGTTTAACCTCAATTCCCTTGGTTATGGGATTTCAAAATCCTTCCACCTTAGAAGGGTTGATTGCTTGATCACTACAAGCATAAAGTTGGTGGAAGCAACTAAAAGCCCTCACTAACTATCTTCAAAATAGCAAATTTCTATCTTCAAAAAAATAGTTTATATTTATATATTTTAGTTTTTTTTAACTATATATGAACGGTTTTACCTACATAGATTCATGGGAATTGGTTTAGGGGTATGACAAATGGGCAACTATTTCGTTGATGGGTGAAGACTTTTCTAATCAATTCGGAACAAAAAAACTCATTGCATTCCCACAACTACACAAGTTCTAAAAATACATTTAGTAGCCAAATCCTTGATCTTAAAAAGACTTAATAATACCTACGAAGCAGACACAAAAAGGAAAAAATTACGTCAGTCATCAAGCAAAAACGATTTGGCTAGAGCTCTTGCTCAGCACACATCATTTTAGGAGGAGCTTGAAACACAAATGATGGACACAAGGAAGAAAATGATTGAAAATATTATGAGTTTGGTGGATAAGCAAATGGAAGCTATACGGGAGCAACGTATGGATCGGGATTTGAAAACATTCACTGGATTTGAAAACATTCACCGAACCATATGACTACATGACCGGATCAATGTTGCAAATATTTCTTCAACGAAAATGGCTTGTGTTCCCCCCGACAACACAAACCCGCTGACAATCGATCGCGCCGTCACCATTGTCGACTATCGACCGCCGTTTTTTACCACACCCGCCGTCGTCAAATGACTGTTCCCACCGACCACGCCCGCACTCGACGGCGACTGTCAGTTTTCAGCGGCGAGTGTGATATGTTGGTAGCAGCGACGATATCGGTGGGGTACGGTTGGTTGTCGGTAGCGGGTGCAGTCGATGGTGAGGGCGACACACGTTTGGTGGTATGTAGCGACGGTAACGAGTCAAATGTGATTTGCAATGATTGATAAATTCCAATTCATCTATTAGTGTTTGTTACAAAATGCATTTTGTTCGATTAAATTTCAAATCATTTGAAAAATATTAAAGTTCAAAATCCAATTAGTTTTAATTTCAATTCAAGTTTATTTTCAATTCCAATGCATTCTGCGAACCAAACGGCTCATTAGTTTGAGCAGTTTGGATTGTTTGACAAGTGCATCTAGTACACTAAGTGAGTGTTTGTTTTTTCTGAGAAGTACTTTTTGTTTTCTTTTGTTTGCACCGCGCAAACTGTAACATCTTGAATTTTTTGTTAATAAAAAGTTAATGTTGTTAATTCTTGTAAGAACTATTGTTGTCTAATATGAAACTCATGGGTTACTTATGTTATTGTTTTAATTTGTTTTTAATTCTTTAACTTTAAAGTTGATAATGTAAATTATTACATAATAATTAAATAACAATCTTAATAATGATTTTAATAATAATAATATTAACAAAAAAAGATAAGTAAATATAATAATAATAATAAAATAATAATAATAATAACTAATAAAAGTTAATACGTAAAAAGTTGTAAATGAATTAGAACTTAAAGATAAATAAAGTACAAGGGTAGTTTTATAACTTTAAAAGGAAATTTTTACATAAAATGATAACTACTCTAAACTTGAGGGGACCAATGTGTAAATTTAAAATTTCAATCCCAAACCCCCGCCCTCCTCCCGTATTGCCGGCAGCCTCTCCGGCCACCTCCGAAGAGCTCCGGCGAGCCTTTTAAACTCTTCAAAACGCCAGTAATCAATCCCCAAATCATCCCAATCGCTTCGTTAACATGATTCGAAACCCATTATGGACTTTAAACGCATTTAAACGCTGGTTACAAACACAATCAATTGAGTAACCGGCAATCCATAATCATCGAGTCATTCGACATCTAAAACGCAATAATAATCAAATTAATTGCACTTACACGATCATTTAATCGTACCTAAACTCATACGCAACATAATTCTACCTTAATCACACTTAAACAATCCAAACTACTCTCATGTTTCACCGCGACCTGCAACCGAGGTGTTCATCATCCTTCACGCATTCTGAACCATAATTGTTAAAGGTTTTTGTTTCTAATCATACAAGGAAGATTACCTTTCAAGCGATTAGGTTATCACTAACGAGATCACCTCGAATCGAACTCTCGATCTATCATCCTTCTCGTGACTTTAATCTAATCCTAAGCCTTAACCGGGTAATTAACACTCATATCTGCTTGATTTTACATGGGGAACAAAAGCCCCGTGATCATAAGCATTAACAATAACGAATTGATCTTCAATTGGCTCTAATCGAAACTAGGGTTCATAGTATTTGGGGGATTTACTTAGATTATGTTTTTAAAGATTAAAAACAAGGATAACTCGTTGAGTCCTTGGTTTACTGGTAAGGAGTTGGCAGTATGGAATTTGTTAGGGACCGTGTATGGTACAGAGTACTAACTGATTTACGTGTATCCTAACTCAAATAGTGCGGAATCCTATTTGATTGGCGATCCAATTAGTGAGAACGCATGTAAAATCAATCCAAGAATATAACTAAACGTCAAGAACGGTATTAGGACGATTTACATCGATCTAAGAACTTGGAACAGGTGTTCTTGGGTCTCTAGGCGGCTAAGGTACAAGTAGGAGTCGAAATATTGAAAGTGTTACGTTTTACCACAAATTAAGTGGTATTTATAGGTTAGGGTTAGTCCATCGTACGACTGGACCATTAGCATGGTTCAGTCGTGCGACAAAGCATGCGACTGAGTCAATCACACGACTGAAGGTTCAGTCGTGCGACTGAGTCATCCGTATGTCTCAATCGTGCGACTGATCAAGTCTCCTGGTTCAGTCGCACGACTAGTCCATTAGTATGAAGTATTCATGTGTATGAACATTAGTATGGTCCATTCTCATGAAAACTTCATACGACTAAGTTTGAATATGTTTCTCAATCATTACTTGACTAAGATCTATTCAAACCACCTTAAACCTATATAGTTGGTTCAATATGCATTAATAAATGATAAACATTAAAACATAAACTAAAACATTAAACATTAAGATCAACAACCACATATTATGTTTCACTCAACTCATTCGTTTCATTACATTTAGGACATGACAGACATATTAAATTAAGATCGTAAACTAGGTACATATGTATCAACAAACTCCCCCTTGGACCTAGTTTCCTTCATTGTCTGGCATCCTTCATTAGCTCGTCAAACTTCTTATGCCTCTCCTCGACTGTGACTCCAGCATGTATCTCGAATGAAAAATAGAGTCTTATCACGTTTGGAAACTAGAGGGCCTGTACAATACCCTACGGATCATAGAATAATGGCCATTTGTATAAAGTATAAACATCACTAGCTGACAGGTTGGTTAGCCACATTGGGTCAAATACCCGGATGGTCTCCATTTGGTGCTCTTTCTGTAATACTATGACCGCTTCTCTGTTCTCCAGTCATAATACCACCACTTGAAGTGGGGAGTGAAATCCTATGGCATTTCCGTCACGGGGATCTTTGACATAGTGCGCGAAGGACTCCACTTCAGCACCACTTTGGGTTTCCCAGTCCTTGGGTCCACCTCCGACCTTCGAATGTACCTCGTAGGTTGTTGAGGCTTGAAATTAACCCATCGAGTGTGGTATTCTTTCTTCAACGCAGCTTCAAACCAGCCGGACATCTTCCTGGGGTCAGCATACAGCAGGTTCAGGCGTGCCAACTGGTTGAGCTCAAAACCAGGGAGAGTCTTCGGATCATGTGGAAATCTGAAGTACTCGATTCCCTTCTCCCTCTTCACAGCATACACATTTAGATCCTCAAAGTAAGCCCACGCTATAATCTTGTCAGATACCTTTAGATGCTTCTTTACTTTGTAGAGCTTGGCGTAGGCACTCGGCTTTGGCGTTGTGCGTTGGGCACGGATCTCTGCAAAACAAGCCGACCATTCAGCCTTTTAATCTTAAAATCGGCGTCCGTGGCTTGGGCTTGGCTTTCTGATTTCTCGGCCTCCTTCTCCGTCGTATCCAGTTTAGAATACATATCACTGTCGAGAGTATCCCCAAAATTAGGAACCACATTTCCCTCTCGATCAGTGTATTCTGGATAGTGTTATGCTGTGACATCTTCAATATCTATCTCATCCATATCATTTAGCTCGTCATCACTAGCAACATCGACAGGAGGGGCATCCTTACCAATTCATCCGGGTTTAATCGGAACATTTCTACGAGTTACTCATTAGTGAGGTTGTGAATAATTTCTCCTTCTTTGGGAGTATAGCTTACTAACCTCCTGACAATCCCTTGCTGATCAAGTATCATTGTGAGTTGAGACTTGACCTGTTGAAGGGGAGCAACATCGTATTCATCTTGCTGATATTGTAGATCTGCTTGATTTAAAACATGTAACACATCATTCATCAGTAAATAATCAAGACAGTAAACATTAAATTTATACATACACATTCATTACATAAGTTTTAATACATGATTCAATTACACAAAAATTCAGAATACAAAAACATCTAAGCATTACTTTGATCTTGAATCATGTGTTCTTCAGTTGGTGGGGCTGAGGACGAAGCACCTTGATCCTTTGCTTTCTTGGATCGTCGCTCACTTGCTTGAGTAGCAGCCGATGCAGCAGCATCATCACCCTCCTTATCATCTCTACTCTCATCCTCTCCCATAACATCATCTCCACCATCATCATCAGAATCATCCTCATCATCGTCATCATCATCATCGTCATCATCATCATCGTCATCCCCTTCTCTAATCTTTAGAGGCTCATCTTTGGATCCCTTAAGCCTCAACATGAGCTTCTTGTTCTTGGCCTCCAAATCCTGTATCCTCTGTACAAAGGATTTTTGCATCTCTCGTAGCTCTGTGATCTCATGACTCTGAGCCTTAATCCTCTATACAGATGAGGCATGCATCTCATGTAACACCTTTATCTCTGGCTCTGAGCCTCAATCCTCTGGGCTTGGGACACATTGAGCTCCATCAGCTTATTAAGCTGAGTGGCTCTCTGTTCATCCGTCGCCAGCAGCTTCAGTACTAACGGTTTAGGTTAGCCAGTTGCTCCTCTAACTCAACAGATGGGTAAGAGGATCCAAAAGCAGGTAGGACCTGTGATGAGGTCCTGGCTCCGTGAGTAGTGGTGGTGGTAGTGGATGTAGAAAAGATGGGTGGTGGGATATGTGTGGATGGTAAGGGAGCGGTTGTAGTAGTGACAGGTGGAGGTGTGGTAATCATGATGGGTGGAGTGGTAGTAGTGGTGGTGGGTGGAGTGGTGGTAGTGGTGGTGGGTGGGATGGTAGTAGTGGGGTGGGTGGAATGGTGGTAGTGGTGGTTGTGGTGGTGGTAGTGATGAATGTCATCCTCCTCCTTTTAGTCTTCATCCCATGGGGCTGAGCCATCCTTTTTATCCTCATGCCCTTTGAGGAGGATGCTCCCCCTGGGATGCTATTGGGCTGATCAAATGTGTAACTAGGATCTGCAGCAGTCTCCCCAGACTCGCTAGGGTGTCCTCCAACCTCCCGAATACCTCGTTTGGTGGCAACCACCCTACTGCCCACCGTCCTGGTCAATGGCTCCTCATCACTCTCCTCCTCCTCATCAGGAGGACAGAAATCCTGATGGAAATTGGCTATGGTGGCATCTCCATGAGTGGGTGGTGGAGGTGTAACATGTGCAGTGGTGGCCCTGGAAGCAACGGGGCTAGAGTCTCCACCAGTGCCACTGTCATCATCATCGGAGTCATCAGATGGAAGAGCAATTTGCTCAACGTCTGAGTCACTCTCCTCGTGGCGCCACTTACGCCTTGCCGGCGCCACATAATCCTCTCGGGCCAGGTGCCCGAACAGTCTCCTCACAGGGGGTTTAACTTGCTTTCCCCTGTAGACCTTCATTCTCCCGAGAGTGGTGTCATCCATAATCTGGAGAGATACTGCATCGTGGCTCTCCTTGGGTAGCGAAGGAAGCTTCTTATCTATAATCATCTGTAAAAATCTTGGGTACATACAAAAGCCTTCCTTGCCTTTGGCCTCAAGATTCTCGATCAGGTATGCAAATCATGTTGGAGAAGCTGAAAGGATGATTCAGCACCAGTGCCACGTAGGCATTCTGGATTTGGTCAGATAAGTCATCAAATCCACCCTTCTTGATGCAATGCACTTGAGGATGATGTGTGCTAAGTACTTGAACTAGGGACACAGGTTGCTTTTGTTTAGCACACCTGCATTGATGTCGCCTAAGTACTTCATCCTGAGAAAACATCCCCTCATAGTCAGCAGGTGAACCTGGTTGGGTGAGCAGCATCATCACCCACGTCCAGTACACATCGAAGGTCTGCCGCTGTCACCTCTATCTCTTGCCGAAAGATGGTGCTCCGAATGCAGTAGGGCTCACTAGATCAGTCAACCGATGCACCTCCCAAAAGGCCTGCTGTATAGACCTGTAGGGAGTGCATGGTATAGATATCGCTCTGTATATCCTAGATCTCTTTAGGAAAGCAATGATGCCAGCAAACTCGGTAGCATTCCGAGTGGTGGCGTCCAAATGAGCACAGATATTATGCTTGGTGTTGATGGTCCACCGATCTACCATAAATCTGTAACACAAGACACGTATATATTAGATCAGCACATAACAGAAAGCAATTCACTCTAAACTATTTGAGATCAGTCTGGTTCAATCGTGCGATTGAACCATACGATTGAGTTTAGTCGGTTGACTTATCATGCGATTGAGTTCAATCGGGCGACTGATTCAGCGACTGAGTTCAGTCAGGTGACTGAGCCAGCGACTGAGTTCAGTCGGGTGACTGAACCTGCGACTGGGTTCAGTCGGGCGACTGAGCTCATATCCCTCGTTTAATCGGCCGACTGAGTCATTCGCCCACCTAAGTCGTGCGATTGAAGTTCATCAGGGTGACCAATCGCATGACAGACTGTCTGTTCGATTGACATTCAAATTTTGAGCAAATCTTAATATTAGACATCGTGGTTTGGTTCATTACTCGCAATCACCCTACTTAGCATCTAATAACCTTGATTTCAACACTTTACTTAGTTTTATTAGTTTATTAATTAGTTTTATTAGTTTACTAATCCAACTAAGTCTCGGTTCTATGTTAGGTCCGAATTCAGTCATTTAGGGCACAAAATGATTTCCATTTGAGTAGATTACACCGCATTATACCTGTATAAACACTATTGATCGTCAGAATACAGCAATTTGAAGTCAAGCAAGGTCAAAGGAAAATTGGGCAGAGTAACGGCACTATAGGCGATTTTAGGGCGAATGAGGACTGATGAGTATATGCGATCGACTATAGCCCTATTTTACTGAATATGGTTTCAATAGGGTGACTGGATCCATTCACTCTTTTCATTCACGCGATTGGATCTCAGTCGTGCGATTGGTTCAGTCGATCACATTCAGTCGGCCAACTGGGTTTCAGTCGTGCGACTGACTCATTCAGTCAACCCCATTCAGGCGACTGGCTCATTCTTGTAAGCCAGTCGTGTGTATGGTTCATACTCATGCTCTATTCGGTTGACTAGTTCATAAGTATGGTCCAATCGTACGACTGGTCCATACTCATGGTCCAGTCGTGCGAATGGATCATACTCATGATTTTGATTTATGACCATTTGACACTTAATTCCTTTTAACTTTGATTAAACATTTTGCGTATTCGATCATATCAGACATGATCATATTAACTTAGACAACTTTTGATCACCTCAGACGTGATCCTTTTTAAAACTAGTTGAAACCCTGTTTGGTCACCTCAGACGTGACCCTTTTTAGTGAGTAGATCCCAGACAAAATTCCAACATGTAGTCCGACTTTTAACAACAAAACTAACAAACTTAAACAGATTTAACTGCTAGAACTAAAGGACAGAATTTAAAAACATATTTTTGTGATTTTATGTGAGGTGGAAATCCTAAGATAGAAATCTAATAGATTTATTTCTTGAACAGGCAGCTTTAAGTGATTTTAACCATAGTAGACGATTCATTATGGAATCATACAGGTAAATCAAATCATTTGGGACATGCTACCAAACTCTTTTGATGCTAGATTCTTGTTTTCATCGAGAGTCATTAGCAGTTTAGGAAATCATACTAGTACTACAAGATGCACACATTGATTTGGACTTTCAAGACTTGCAGCCATGATGATTGTTAGTATACTTGTTCACTTAAATCCATACACAGACTTTTGACACAGATTGGTGATTGTTTAAGGTTTAATTATTTCAACAAGCATTTGTGGATCCCACGCTTATATGGTAATCAACATTCCTCAAGAGATTTTTTAGCGGTCTACGGGTATTTTGACAAGAAGAAACTATTCTTAGAGCTTTCAAAGAGGAGCCAAGCCTCAGGTCAATGCCACCGCACAGCAGAGAGTTGACAAACAACAATGAATTCTAGAATATCTAGGTTATGCTTATCCTCAGGTCAGTGCCACCGCACAGCAGAGAGGCACACAACCTATCTTCTTGTTTGAGCAATTTTATTTTTTTTGCACGGATTGCACCAACAACATAGGTTATTAGTTTGATTTCATTTGCATTTTTCATCATGTGCTTTGCTCATATTTGGTCATCCGCACACATTTGTGGAGTTATTTTGCTTGTCACCCTTTATTGGAACTCTGTGATTATGTTAACCAGGGATAAGATAATAACCACAAACTTGTTGAACAACTTAGTTTGATCTTGAGATCACCGACAAGGTCTACTTATCTATTGTGTTGAATCTACTGACACATCATCTAATGGTCTAGCAACCTCTAGGTCTACTTTCTCCGTGTTACTTTAGTAATAGTTTTACTATCATTTTTCTCTTTATTTTTGCTTTGACTTCTCAGACTTATACTTTGAATTTCGCATCTAATTCAACTTAAATCATTTTAAAGTCCCAATTCTTTGTTCTTGTGTACTATTATTTTTCATAGTCGTTGAATCGATATCTCAGATACGATCTCATTTCTTTTAGCTTGCCTGTCCCCCTCCCTCTCATTTTTTTAAATACTAACTTAACCTATTCTCCCCCTAAAAATTTAAAACCGTAAATGATTTGCGTTTTTAGGATTTCATAGGCGAAGAAAAAAAAAACACTAAAATTAAGTTAATAAAATAAACTAAAATAAAAGAAAATAAAAGAAAAATGGACTCGACGCATCGGACTAAACATGTTCATCTTCTGGAATGACATCACTTTTCTTTTTAACGTCGTTGACCTCTAACAGATATAGAAAACGTGGTTTATCAAAGGCTTTTGTGTAGAGGTCAGCGCGTTGAAAATCCGTATATATTTTAACCATATCGATTAAATGTTTTTCAAAGCAATCACATATAAAATGATATTTAATCCTGATGTGTTTGGTTTTAGGATGTTGGACAGGATTTTTAGTTATGGCTATTGCAGCAGAATTATTAACAAATATAGGAGTATTTGAGAATTGCAAACCGTAGTCCCGCATTTGCTGTTGAATTCAGATGATTTGTGAACAACAACTTGCAGCAGCAACATATTTGGCTTCACAGGTTGACAGAGCAACCGAGGTCTGCATCTTACACTGCCAGGTCACTAATCTCCTCCTAAAGAATTGACATCCTACTGATGTGGATTTGTAGTTCATTTTGTAGCCGCCATAATCCGAGTCACTGTACGCGGTAAGCTCGAAGTCATCGTCATGAGGATACCACAACCCTAGTGTTGGTGTACCCTTCAGATAACGAAATATCCTTTTAACCCCTATAAGATGGTTAACTTTTGGTTTTGCCTGATATCTTGAACAAAGACATGTCGCATAGATGATATCAGGTCTTGAGGCAGTGAGGTACATGAGGGATCCAATCATTCCTCGGTACATGGTGGCATCAACCAGATCACCATTCTCGTCGGGTGCTACATCATGGTTTGTAGCAAGTGGAGTCCCAGCTGCGGAAGCATTCTCCATGTCAAACTGACTGAGAATATCCCCTACATACTTGGTCTGATGTAGATATATCCCCTTTGGTGTTTGATCCACCTATAACCCAAGAAAGAACTTCATCTCTCCCATGGCACTCATTTCAAATTTGGCCTTCATTACTGCTTCAAATTCTTGACATAAGTCTTCGTTCTTGGAACCGAAGATTATGTCGTCAACATAAATCTGAACAAGCGGTAGATCACCATCCTTTTCTTTGATGAATAGTGTACAGTCAATTACCCCTCTGCAAAATCCGTGTTTCACTGGGTGTGTTAAGAGTTTTTCATACCATGCTCTCGGGGCTTGGTGAAGCCTGTAGAGAGCATTATCCAATTTGTACACTCTGTCCCGATGATATGGATCCTCGAAACCCTCGAGTTGGCTGACGTACACTGTTTCCCGGATTTCTCCATGAAGAAATGCACTCTTTACATCTAGTTGATAGACTTTAATCTTCTTGTAAGAGGCATAGGCTAGGAAGATACGGATGGCTTCCATTCTCGCCACTGGTGCAAATACTTCATTGTAATCAATTCCCTTGACTTGTCAAAATCCTTGAACTACAAGTCGAGCCTTGTTCCTGATTATGACCCCTTGGTCATCTTTCTTACATTTCAAGACCCACTTTGTGCCAATGACCTTAGCACCTTTAGGTCTATCTACCATTGTCCATACACCTAAGTTCTTGAACTGAAGAAGTTCTTCTTGCATGGCACTCACCCATGCCTCATCGTTTAGGGTTTCACTGTCGTATTTTGGCTCAAAATGAGACACAAAACAACGATATGCACCATCATGAAGATATCCCTTTTTCCATTACTGAGGCATAATCAGCTGAATATAGCTGATTTCTTGTCTGAACTCCTGATCTTACATCCCCAATGACATTTTCCAGGGGATGATAGACATTGAGGCATGATCCAGGAGTGGTGGGAACAAATACCTCGGAATCAAGATTATGAACATTTGGTTCCGTATCTGAGGCAGTAGGAGTGTGAGGTTCCGAAGACTCAGAGGCATCAACATCAGATGCTTGTGGACTTGCAGTAGTAGGAAGTTGTTCCTCCTGATCCTTCTAATCATTCTCCACGGCTTCATTGTTAGAGGAGGAGTCACTTACCTCGAGTGCTCCCCTTGATTGACTAGGCAACTCACCTTGTGAACCAGATGTTGTAGAGTCTTATGTTGGTGTGTTTAAGACATCATACACCATTTTGGTTGCTAACTCATCGTCAAAAGTGGAGAGAGGAATGTTGAAGGACTTGAAGAATCCATCATAGTTGAAAAAGAATGCGGGTCCTTTTCCAGCAGGAGGAGTGGTGTATCTCTGAACGTCGACGTTACACCACACCTCTAGTTGACCCGTTGAGTTGTTGTAAACTCTCTTATTTGGTATGTTGTATCCCAGAAAGATTCCCTCTTTGGCCTTCTCTCTAAACTTGCCTTCCTGAGTTTTCTTCAGCAACGTACATGGTGCTCCAAACGGTTCGAGGTGCTCCAAACGGTTCGAGGTACTCCAGATTAGGTTTACGTCATTGTAGCAACTCGTAACACATTTTTCCATGTCGTTTAACCACCAAACTCGATTCAAAGTGTAACATGCATTTGCCACTGCCTCGTTCCAGAATTGGATAGGCAGTTTCGAGTCTGCTAGCATCGTCCTGGCAGTCTCTATCAAGCTTATATTCTTCCGTTCAACAACCCCGTTCATCTGTGGAGTGTAGGCAGATGTGAACTGATGTACACTTCCTTTTTCTTTGTAGAATGACTCCATCCATTAATTCTTGAACTCTGTTCCGTTGTGTGAGCGTACTTGTCTTACCTTCAGCTTGTAGAGAGACTCTAACATAGTTACTAACTCTTTGAATGACTCAAATGTTTTAGATTTAGATTTTAGAAACATTACCCAAGAGAATCTTGAGTAGTCATCAGTAACTACATAGCTGTACAAGTCGCCGAAGATGCTCCTTGTACTAACTGGACTAAACAGATCCATGTGAAGAAGCTCAAGAGGCAGTTCTATGGAATGAACTTTCTTTGCCTTATGAGACTTCTTAGTTTGTTTGCCTTTCTTGTAGGCGACACAAAAGTCTGGTAGTTGGAAGTTTTTGACATTTACTCCTCACACTAGATCATTCTGGATCAAGTGGTTCATCTTCCGTGGATTGATGTGCCCCATTCTCCTATGTCAGGAGATAGAATCCTTCTTAGTAGCTTTTAACAAGAAGCACTGAACTTGATGATCCGTTGTGGAGGCCTTTGATAGATCCAAGACGTAAAGGTCATTATATCTTGAGGCTGACATTAAGACTTGGTCCTCCGGGATCACATAGTCCTTTTTCAGGACATAGCACTTCTTATTGTCAAAAACTACCTTAAATCCCTTGTCATATATTTGGGAAATAGAAAGTAAATTATTTTGATGTTATCCATTGATCTGCTGTGTTTGGCATCAGCCTCTTTCACCATCAGCTCCAAGGCAGTCTCCTTTTCATTTTTTCTTTTCTTTGATTTCTCCATGTCAGCTTCCTTCTCCTTCTCTTTTTCAGTCTCCACAGCCAACTCCTTCTCCTTTTCCACTTCTATCACTTCTGTTTCTTTCTCTTTCTCTTTCCTCTCTGCACTCCTCTTTCTTTTTGCTTTCACTAACTGAATCTCCCCCTTTTTGGTTGCATTGATTGCAAGGGATGATTGTCAGAAAGCTTTTTGCCCACAACTTCCTCAATCAAGGGTTGTATTACTGAGGAAAGCCTCTCATCAATGGTTTTGATCACTATATCAGTGATTATAAGTGTGATGAGAGGTAGGGAATTTTGAAAAATAGCAGCTATTTGCTCAGGGGGGTTCTGTTCCTGAGAAATAGTGCCAGAAGCAGAGGCAGGTGGCTGAGTATTTGGGAGTGGCTCTGTGTTTGGGAGACCTTCAGATGAAGGTGCCATCCGTGGGGTTTGAGGGGCAGATGGTCTTTGATCCTCAAAAGTTTTGGCAAGCAGCTCTTTGAGTCTGCTCACCTCCTCTTCCAAGATGGTGTTTTGGGCTAACACATCGTAAAAGAAGCCCAGGTCATCATCAGTAGTTACTGAATCACCTGACCTCCTGATATAATCAGGATGAACATGCACTGAGTGTAGATCAGTTGTAGCATGTGCCCCTTTGTCTTGGAACTGGGGACTTCCTGCCTCAGGACTATGTCCTTCATCAGCAGTTGCCTCTGGTAAGGTCTTAGTGATGTTACCAACTACATCTTGATCATATGCTGAAGCAGGATAAGTGGCAGCCTCACCAGAAGTTCCAATCTCCTTTTCTACACTAGGAGATGGAACATTGTAACCCCTGTGCTGTGGGTTATCAGATGCACTTTGGTCCTCCCCCTCAATGGTAAAGGTATTCCTAGTTGTAATTGGTATCTGGGGAGGGGGTGAAGAGTGCAACTGACTCAGCACTTTTGCAACAATTAATGTAGGACTTTGGGGGGCGGTTGCATGTGGTGATTGGGTAGAAGCAGATTGCACCGGGGTGAATGGTGCTCTTCAATGGTAACCCTCTCAAGTGAGATAGGTTCCAGCAGTGTGGTTCCCCAATATTGGTTGCAACAGGATCCTGTTGAGAGGATACCTGTGCGGCTTTGGCAGGTTGATTCTTTGACACAACTGGGGGGTTAATACCAGTATGTGTTTCTGTGTTTGTGGTACAGGGGCATCCTCAGGGGACTCATTTCCCTGAGTAGCCTTTTTTGGCTTTTTGGATTTGGGTTTGGTGGGGACTTTGGATCTGGAGGTGGTGGCTGTGGGTTCCAACTGCGTGGGTTTTCGCAGCTTGGCAGCCTGTTTCAGTGTTTGGTCAAAGTTGTGCCTGGAGTATACTTCAGGAAATACAGCCATTGCAGGGACTCCAAGGCCAACAAGTCCCTCAGCTTTCAGCTGATTCTCTATGATGGCCATAATGAACCGAGGATATAATATCCATCGATTAGAAAAAGGTTTTGAGGCCATATCTTAAGTTCAAGAAAAATAATTTCAGAAAAGTTTAAGTCTTGTTGCTCAAGGATAGAGAATAATACCTGCTGCCACCTGGTAGACATTTGATCCCAAGAGAAAGTCTTAGGAGCTAAGCTAACATTTACCATGTGAAAGATAAGACGTTCTGCATCATGGAAATGCTTCTTCAGGATGGTAGAGGTATTGAGGTTTCCCTGATATCCATGGTGGACAAAGGATAAATCAGTTGTGCCCTTTGGATACCCAGCGGGGAAAGTGGCATCATCCAAGTTGAGGGTTTGGCGAATGATTTCCGGAGTGATGACCACTTGATGGTTGTTGACAAATGACTGGAGAGACTCGGTGTTGTTCTCCCCAGTTATAAGGGTGACGTTCGTCCAAAACTGGTGTAAGGATTCGGCATGAATGGTGGGATTTAGAAGGAAGGCCGTTTGGTAGGGAGATTGGACCATTAGATCAATGGCGGTATCGAACTTTGTCCAGAAAGGTGATTTTGTGAGGTAGGCAACACAGTTATGTCGTGGTTTGAGCTGCATGGTTGCCATTAATGAGAGAGAAGTTTTGGAGGTTTGAACGTTAGGTTTGGAGAGGATGAAGCTCTGAAGGATTAGGTATTGGGTATTTATAGGGTATTTATTAGGTATAAGTATTGGGTATTTATAGGGTTAAAACGACTGAAGGGTTTGATGTTATTCATCAGTAGTTTTAAACGACTGATGACATGGTATTACCCTTTCAGAAGTTGAAACAACTGAAGTCTTGGTTTTAGGCATCAGCAGTTATAAAACTACTGAAGACCATGGTTTTGACTTCAGAAAACAACTGAAGACTTGGTTTTAGTCATCAGTAGTTGTGAAACTACTGAAAACCTTGGTTTGGTCTTCAGGTGTTGTAAACAACTGATAACTTGGTTATTAGTCATCAGTAGTTGTGAAACTACTGAAGACATGGTTTTGTTATCAGTTGTTGTAAACAGCTGATGACTTGGTGTTAGTCATCAGTAGTTGTGAAACTACTGAAGACATGGTTTTGTCATCAGTTGTTTAGGATGAAACAGCAGTTGTAGAAACAACTGAAGAGAAAGTTCCCGTCAGTAGTTTTCGTCAATTCATAGCCTTTCAGCTGTTTCATACTGTCCTCAACACTTACTCATCAGCCTTTTTGTTGTTTTTCAGTTGTTTCATAGGACATCAGTACTTATCTGTTTTTACTGACATCAGTAGTTATAACTACATCAGTAGTTGTAACTTTATCAGTTGTTTTAACAGAATCATTACTATATGTGATATGGTCACTAATGATCATCAGTACTTATTTACTGAGATCATCAGTAGTTATCACTTATTCTAGCTGCAGCATACCAAGCCGTAACACTAGGTTTTGGAAAGTTGAACTATCCAAAGGCTTAGTAAAAATTTCTGCAAGCTCATCAGCACTAGGCACAAACTTCGGATCAATCAGACCTTTTTCAAAACAATCCCTAATAAAATGATGTCTGATCTCTATATGTTTGGTCCTAGAGTGCTGGACTGGATTTTTGACAATGCACAGAGCTGAAGCACTATCCATTAATAATGGAGTCTTAGTCTCTGTAATGCCATAATCCAAAAGTTGGTTCTGAAGCCAGAGTACCTGAGAAGTACAACTTGTAGCTGCAATGTACTCTGCTTCAGCAGTGGATGTAGCAACAGATGTTTGTTTCTTACTCTGCCAAGAAATCAAATAGTTGCCTAGGAATTGACATCCACCAGAAGTTGACTTTCTAGTTAACTTGCACCCTGCATAGTCACTATCTGAAAAAGCAACTAATTTGCAAGAGTGGCCAGTGGAATACCATAAACCTAGAGATTGTGTACCTTGCAAATATCTAAAGATCCTCTTGATTGCAATCAAATGAGACTCTTTAGGAGCAGCCTGAAATCTAGCACGGACACAAGTAGCAAACATGATATCTGGTCTAGAAGCTGTTAAATACATCAAGGACCCAATCATACATCTGTAAAGTGTTTCATCAACAGCTTTACCTTTCTGATCTGCATCCAGTTGTGTGGTGTTGCACATGGGAGTAGAACAGGGCTTATAATTTTGTAAATCAAACTTATTCAAAAGATCTTTTGTATATTTTGACTGATGAATAAAGGTTCCATTAGCCTTTTGTTTGATTTACAGGCCTAGAAAGAACTGTAATTCTCCCATTGCACTCATTTCAAACCTCTTTTTCATTAATTTGGTAAAATCATCACACAACTGGGGATCAGAGGATGCAAAAATAATATCATCAACATAAATTTGAACAAGTAGCTTATGTTGATCCACCTTCTTAATAAAAAAAGTTTTATCTATGGAACCTCTAGGGAAATTATTGTTAAGAAGAAAAGTGGAAAGTGTCTCATACCAGGCTCTAGGAGCTTGTTTCAACCCATAAAGAGCCTTATCAAGTTTATACACCCATTCAGGATGTTTATTATCCTCAAAACCTGGTGGTTGACACACATAAACTTCTTCTTTTATTTTACCATATAAAAATGCACTTTTGACATCCATTTGAAAAACTTTAAGATGATGGAATGTAGCATAGGCTAAGAACAATCTAATTGCCTCTAGTCTGGCTACAGGGGCAAAGGTTTCATCATATCAATACCTTCTTCTTGTGAAAACCCCTATACAACCAGTCTAGCCTTGTTCTTAACAATAAGCCCATTTTCATCAGTTTTATTCCTAAACACCTATTTAGTGCCTATTGCACACTTACCTGGGGGTAGAGGAACCAGTTCCCACACTTGTGGTTTCTTGAACTGAAGTAGCTCAAGCTGCATGGCTTCAACCATCCATTGTCTCTCAAAGCAACATGATAGTTCTTTGGCTCTAGCTGACTGATGAAGAGAGCATAGAAGCGGAAGTTAGACAATTGACTTCTTGTTGAAACTCCAGCATTGATATCACCAATGATTTGAGACATTGGGTGATTCTTCAGCTCTTGATAAACAATGATATCTGTGCAAGTGTTTGTAGAACCTTCAGCAGTAGCGGATGTTGATGCAGACTCTTGAAACCAAGGATTTGATGGTAACTCAAAGGATGTAGAGGAATCAGAAATCTCATCAGCATTTGTTGTGGATGGAACTGCTGAAGCTACAGGAACATCAAGTTTAGCAGACCCAGGCAGTTGGTCACTAAACTTGAATAGGTGAGTATTGATATTATCATCACCATCAATACCACCAGGTGGAAGACATGCTGCAGAAGATGATTTATCCACATGATCTGCAACAGCTGGAGGTTGATAAGGAACATATTGCAGTATGTCCAAATCAAACAACTCCACAGGGTTTTGTGGAATCTTGTCCTTTGGAGATTCATTAAACTTCACATGCAAAGTCTCTTCAACTATCTTTGTTTTGCAGTTGAAGACTCTGTATGCTTTGCAAGTAGATGAATAACCAACAAAATACCCTGTATCCACCTTAGGATCAAATTTTTGGAGTTGATCCTTTGTGTTGAGAATAAAACAGGGACACCCAAATGCTTGAAAAATGAAATTAGAGGAGCCAAGTGATGTAGAACTTCATATGGAGTCTTCATCAACCTCTGATTTACTAAGACTCTATTCTGCACATAGCAAGCTATGTTAACAGCTTCAGCCCAAAAGGTCAGTGGCAAACTAGAGTCAGCCAACATAGACCTTGCAGCTTCAATTAGGGTCCTGTTCTTTCTCTCCACTACTCCATTTTGTTCTGGAGTCCTTGGGATGCTAAACTGCCTTTTGATTCCCTTTGAAAGATAAAATTCATCAAGTGTATGGTTTCTGAATTCAGTTCCATTGTCACTCCTTATACACTTGACTGAAAGGGAATACTGCTTCTCAACATACAACACAAAGTTGATAATCTTCTGAGCAACCTCATCCTTTGAATGCAGAAAGAAAGTCCATACAAATCTGGAGTAATCATCCATAATTACCAGACAGTATTTCTTCTTTGCCATGCTCATCACTCTCACAACACCAAATAGATCCATATGCAGTAATTGCAAGCAGGTAGTGGACTTAGGCTCTTCAATAGGAGGGAATGAGACTTTGTGTTGTTTTCCTTTTAAACAAGCAGTGCAGGTTTCATCACAGTGGAACTCCTTTATTGGTAAACCTCTCACTAAACTAATGTGGATTAGCTGATTCATGTTTTTGAAATTAACATGACCCAGCCTTCTGTGCCACAGTTTAGATTCCTGAGGAGAGGCTTTGGAAAATAGGCAAGGATGGCCTCTGAGATCTATTTTCTTGGAAAGATCTAAGGCATACACTCTTCCTGTCCTGTTGGCCCTCAAGAGAGTGTGATCATCCAACACCTTATCAATCAAATTCAGAACTTTGGATGACAGAATCCTGCAGTTCTGACGGGTGAAAAGAGCAACATGGCCTTTATCACACATTTGACTGACACTCAAGAGATTGTACTTGAGATTTTCCACATGATTAACATCATCAAACTTTATTTCTCCATTGGAGACAAGCCTTTTCCAATGATATAACCCTTAGCATCATTGCCAAAAGAAACAAACCCCTTCTTTCCTTGAGAGTAGTCATGAAGGAGAGAGTTGGTCCCTGTCATATGCATAGATCCCCCACTGTCTACATACCAGATGCTACTTTGGCATGTTGAAGAACCCTGCAATCATAAACAATTAGTTAGTTTTTGAGACCCAAACCTTTTTGGTTTTGGGTCTGGTCATATCAACAGATGGTAAACTAACAGACTTGCTATGAATAACAGCCTGAGGGGATGGAGATGGTGAAGAAGAAGAATCCTTTGGCATGGATTTTCTTCTCTGTGGTTTCAACACAGGAGCATCTAATTGGTTGACTCTCCCCAATAGATGTTGAACCATCATAACAAGTTGTGTCTGATTTTGTGATAAAGCCTTCAGCTCATCAGACACATTAGTGCTTGAGTTTGATAGGTTCCTGTGTTATACCATCTCTCTTTGAGCAACCTCAGCTGTTGCCTGTTTAACCCCTTTATTTTTGGATTTCTTTTTGGATTTTGGGGTCACAGGTTTTGATGTTGCTGGTACAAATTTGGTTTCAAACTCAGTTTTCATTTTATCCATTTTCTCTTTAATGTTTTCATTATGTTTGAGTTTGGAGCCCTTTTTATACCAGCAATCATCAGTAAGATGATTGAATAAGCCACATATTTCACATGGCTTTTTCTTCATCTTAAGTTGATCATCTGCTGAAGAGGATGAAACTACTGAAGACTTGTTCTTCAGCAGTTTGCTATCAGTACTACCAGTTTTCTTCCCTTTAGTACCTGCTTTCTTGATATCTTCTTCAGTAGTTTTCCCACCCTTTCTACTTGCAGTTTTCTTCCCTTTAGTACATGCAGTAGTTTGGGCTTGTTCTCCAGGTGTTATGACATTCTTTTTAGTACTTTCAGTACATTGTGAAATATCACCTGGAGTGATCAACTTTTTGATCATGTGAGTGTCAGCATTTGAACCATCAACATCAGCCGATAGGTTCTGAGAGGAATTAATGCTGACTTCTACTTCTGATGGTGCTGTATCAGATAGTAGATCACATGATGAAAAGGATTGGTTATTGCTTTCACCATTAGATTCTACCTCTGCTCTGGGAGTAAAATCTGTAGGAGGAGCAGTGTGATTATAACCAATGCCAAACTTCACATCGGAAGCAGATTGCTTACTAAGAGCATTTCAAAACCCTTGCAAGAATTTACCCATCGATCACACTCTACCTGGGTAGTTGCAAGTGTTTCTTTGAGGTCTCTGTACTTCTCTAGAAGTATCTCCTCCTTAGCCTTATCATCAGTGATTTGGCATTTAAGTTTGTAAATCTCATCATTCTTATCATTAAGCACAGACTCAAATTCAGCTTTTCCTTTGGAAATTGTTTGTTCTAGCTCAATGTTCTTGTTAATTAAAGCTACATTTGCTTCTCTAATAGATGCAAATGCGGCTATGCATGTTTCAGAACATAGTTTGGCTTTTGCCTCAGAGGATACATGTGATACCTGTGGTGTAGAGGCATTAGAGGATGAAGTATCAGCAGACTCCAAAGCCATAAGAGCTAGATTTCCAAAAGGACTGTCACCACCATGTTGACCAGCACCAGAGAACAGTTGTTCATTACCGGACAAATCATCTGGTAAACTGCTCCAGTCAACAACTCCTGGGGTGAAAAAGTTGTGTTGTTGAGGTTGAGTTTGTTGATGAGATTGGGAAGGTTGAGGTTTAGGTAATGCTTGTGGTTGTTGTGCAATAGGAGCTTGAACCGGATTTGGCTGAGGCATGTAATAGCAGGGAAAAGGATATGACATTGGACCCTGGGGGACAAAGTATGCAGGAGATACAGGGTGTGAATGATGACCAGAACCAGCAAGATGTTGCCCTCTGTTTTGTAGACTAGTGCTAGGAAAAGTCACAAAGGGTGCAGAAGAGTTAGATCCAGTTGATCTACACTCTCTTGCAAAGTGTCCAAGCCTTTGACATTTGTGACACCTCAACTTACTCTTGTCAAAACCAACTTTGGTTTTGCCAGAGAGTCCAGGAAATTTCATGCCAGTTCTCTTGTAGAACTTCTGAGATCTGATATTAACTAAGGCCATTTGGCTTAGAATATCCATCTCTTCTAAATCATCATTAACAATTCCCTTCAGATCATCCATGATGAAGCATAGATTGTCACTATTACTGCCAGAATGACTATCAATACCAACAAATGCATGATCAGAACTGTTTGAAGAGAAGTCAATATGCTTATCATAATTGCTTTCAGATGCAGCATATTCTGACTCATGACCAACCAAGGCAGTGTTCCTTGGTACAAAGTCATCAGTGAGCTTTCCTAATGATGACAGTTTCCTTTTCTGCTTTATCTCTCTTTCGAATGTAAGCAGTTTCCCATGAAGTTGGGTGAGAGATAGGCTATCCAGATTTGCACTGGAGCGTAGGACAATAGTGTATGTGTCCCATCTCTCAGGTAGTGATCTGAGGAATCTGTTATTCATCTGGCTGTTGGTGTATTCCTGTTTCACCATTTTCAGCTCAGAGATCAAACAGGAAAAACACTCATACTGTTGAGTCAGTGTCTCACCCTTTCTATGAGAGAATGTCTCATATTGTTGGGCGATGATTTCTCTGTTGTTTGCTAAGACCTCATCAGTTCCACCGAATTGTTCCTTCAGTGCATTCCAGAGGTCATGAACAGTTTCATGATGCATAAGCCCTGAATAGATTTCATTCGGCAGTGCCATGGCCAGAATTCCATGGGCTTTAGCATCAATCTCAAACAGTTTCCGATCTTCATTTGAGTATTGCTCCTTCTTCTTCGGAACCATTTGATTGGTTTCCGTATTGTTCACCATAGGCTTATGTGGTCCATGTACCACAGATGTCCAACAACCTGAACTGTTAACAGACAGGTGATGAAGCATCCTTCGTTGCCATATGTTATACTCAGTCCTAACCAGCATCAGAGGCTTGGTTGAGGAACCGGTATTGTGAGGGTCATTAGAAGGAGTAGTCATCTCAGATTCAACCAAATTCAATTAAGCTATAGCAGATTTAGAACAAAACACAACAAACCAAATTGAACCAAGAGAGATCTCAAAATGAATAAACGAAAGCGGCAGAAATTCAATGATCTATAACCAGTTCTTGCAAATGTGCTAATTCAATCAAACATAGATATCAAATAGCAGTTTCAATGATCAATTGTTAGATCGATCAATGATTAACCTGGCTCTGATACCATTTGTTAGGATCAGTGATCTACGTTTGATTGATTAGAGAGTATAGCAGTGGAAATCAAACAATGAATTAGCCAATTCACAAGAACACAAAAGATATTCAAGGTAAGAACAAACGGTTATAGACAGAGAGAATTCTGCAAAAGATATTTCATTCAATATTCGCTTTCGTGGTAACAGAATGTCACACATACAATTAGGTCAACACCTCTTATATAAGAGATGTGACGTCTGCTGATGTCACTTGATAGTGACATCTAACAGAATTATTCAAACTACTGAAAGTTAACACAACTACTGAAGATGTCAAAACAGCTGACATCTTCTTACAAAAATGCTAAGTGTTAACTATCATTACAAATACTGAAACAAAAAGAAAACTACTGAAAGGATACCATCACAACAACTGAAGAATGTTTCTTCAGCTGTTGTAACAAACTCTGAAGGCTTCAGTACTTGTACTTGAACTTCAGCTGTTGTCATCAGCTGATGTCTTCAGTCTTTGTACTTCAGCTGTTGATCTTCAGTACTTTGTTCTTCAGCTGTTGATCTTCAGACTTTGGTCTTCAGCTGTTGAAGTCTTCAGTACTTTAGTCTTCAGCTGTTGAAGTCTTCAGTACTTTAGTCTTCAGCTGTTGAAGTCTTCAGTACTTTAGTCTTCGGCTGTTGATCTTCAGACTTTGGTCTTCAACTGTTGAAGTCTTCAGTACTTTAGTCTTCAGCTGTTGAAGTCTTCAGTACTTTAGTCTTCAGCTGTTGAAGTCTTCAGTACTTTAGTCTTCAGCTGTTGATCTTCAGACTTTGTTACAACAGCTGAACAAGTCTTCAGCAGTTGTTATGATGTCTGTAGGACTTAGAGGTTTTTCTGATCAGGCTCATTGGTTCTTTTGGTCCAACACAGCTTTATGTAAGGCCTGTTTGTGGTAAACAGACGACTGGCTAATGGGTTGAACTTTCGGTTCACTGACCCTTTTTGGTGGAGTCATGGATCTCCTTTTTGATGAGCTAGGTTTAGTGTCATGAAGTTCAACTCTTTTCCTTGGTGTCTGATAATAAGGACATTAAGACGCGATGTGTCCATACTTTCCACAGTTGTAGCAAGATATACTTTCGACATGTTGGTGTAACTGTTTTTGTGGAGAAGTGTGTGACACACGTGTGACTTTATTCTGTTTGGGTTCTAACACTTGTTGTTTAGAGGTTTTACTTTGTTTAATCACATTTGCTTGAACCCTTACAATATCTTTACCCTTGTGTTTACCTGGACTTGGACATGATGCACGTGTTTGGTTAACATGTATGGTATTTTTAGGTTCAGATTTAGACGTGGTTGAACCTGACTTTATATTAACCTTTTCAAATTGTTCATCCAGATTAACAATAGGCATTTTACCTTTTGATTTAGAAGTGGCCTCCTTTTGTTTAGTGCTAGATTCATTTGGTTTACATGTGAAATCTGGATCACTTACAAGAGGAGTGGACACCACATGATCCTTGATTAGGTTGTTATTTATTGGTTTGATTTTGGCATTCAACAAGGTCTCATGTGATGGTGGAACCACTTTATAACCCAATCCCTCCCCTTTGTTACGCTCTCTCACTAAGTGCTGAACTATGTGAGAAGAACTAGTCCAACTATGCAGTTTTTGTTTTAATGAGTTTACTTCTACTTTCAAAACTACTTTTTGTTTCTTTGTTTCTTCTAGGGAGTTTAGATAGAACTTAATGTCATTAGCTTGGTTAAAGGCTACAACTTCAGTTTCCCGAAGTTGTTTATTTAAAAGTTCTATCTTTTCTTTATAACTGTGCTCATTTTGTTTTAAAACTCTATTTGCTTCTATGCACAGTTGCAAGTCCTTTACTAAGCTATCATTATGATCTAATAACCTAGCAAATTTCAAATCAATACTTTCCTTACATTTATTACATTCAACACAAGCATGATTATTAAATAATTAATCTGTAGTACTTACCTGAGAGGGTGCGGTTGAATCAGCCATCAAAGCAGAGTCTGACTTTTTTGGTTCTGGTGATTCTAAACTTGTTGAACTTGTCCTTTCCTCAGGTTGGTGATCAACCACAGTTGTAGTTTCTTCAATATTTGATATCACGAGTTCTACTGCAATATCACTTTCGCTTGCTGATTCGTCATCTAAATCCTCAACGCTTGCAATGTTAGATTCTCCCGGAGACACAAACCGAAAGCTCCAATCTTGTCCTTCGTCATCCTGAGCAGTCAAGGCCTTAGGATCCTTGCTTGACGAAGTAGGACTACTTGTGGGTTTATCCTGATGGTTGAAAGATAAGAATGGATTCCCATTTCCTGTCTTCTTGGGCTTCACACACTCACGTTTGAAGTGTCCATTCTCTCCACAATTGAAGCAGGTAACTTTGGTTTTGTCAAAACCAAAAGTTGTGTCCTTAGTGGCAATCAGGTTCTATCTGGTCTTCTTGACAAACTTCTTAGCTTTCCGAACAGCACTTGCTAAGGCCCATATGATGTCCATTCTCTCCCGCTCTGTCTCGTCTACCTGCTCATAGTCTTCATCTGCCAGATGGCAGTTTCCAATCTTCCTAGCAACTAGTCCATCATAGGAATGAACGACAACTGCTAGGAGATCCATATGCTCTTTAGCTACCTCTACAGTCACATTCCCGAGATTCTTGGTCATCAATTTTATAGCATTGGCTTTAGGTGCTATGTATTAGGTACAAGACGACCCTGATGTGTCAGATCTTGAAGCAGTAGCTTGAGATGGACCAGCTGAACTCGACACGCATGCCGTTTGAAGTGGTGCTCCAGACGTTTTGGCTTGTGGAGTTGAGTTGTACAGTGCCGGATTCTAATCATATGAAGACTTTTGGGCCCTGTACTTCATCCTCAACTCTTCCTCTCCCAGCTTCAAAATGAAATCATTGATATCTAGCTTCGCCAGCATATCATTCTGTCTGAGGTTGGAGACAAAGGAAACCCACTTCTCTAGCAACCCATCTGCAAAGTTCGACACCTTGTCTTCCATAGACCTTGTAACTCCATGAGTGTGCAGATCACTCATCAAGTGGTAGAACCGATCGATGACATCATCCAAGCTCTCCTTACCCATTGACAAGAAGTTGTCGAACTCCTTCTTCAACGCTTTTGCCTTTAGAGCTTTTAATGACGCATTCCCGTCATACCGTTTTTCCAATACATCCCACAGCTTCTTTGCTTGCTTGTTCTTAGAAATTTGATGGAAGATGTCCTTAGGAATTTACTAAGTTAGCAATGCATATACTTTCTTCTCAGTATTGTATTTCACCTTTTTTCCATCGGTCATGCCTCCTAAGGTAAGTTTGACTCCATCTGCACGAACTGGCATGTTGTACCCTGTCTCTATAGACTCCCATAGATTTGGATCTACTCCATTTAAGTAGATCTCAAACCTTTGCTTCCATTGTGGATAATCATCTAACGTTATTAGCTTAAGGGGCTTGTTATGATTTCCCACTTCATTTTCCAGAAGCAATAGATTCTGGATCCTTGAATCCCTTCCTGCGATGAATGCTGAATATTGATCCTCCATTACTATTGACTTTGAAATTTAGAACAGACTGGTGTACTTGTGCGACTGAAGGAATGCAATTGAACACTTCGTGCGATTGAACAATGCGGTTGGCTCAGACATGTGAATGAACAAATGCGGACGGCTCAATCGTGCGAATAGGAAGGTATGCGAAAGGGCAGTTTAGTCTTATGAATGGATGAACGACTGAGTCCAATTATGCGTGTGAGGGATGCGTATGGATTCAGTCATCCGATTGAGTCAATCGTGCGACTGAAGCTGCTGAATATTGAGAATTCGAAGGTTTAAGGTATTTTGATGCAAAAATACGAATTTCTCACTAACCCTAATTGTCGTATGCCAAAAAACATTAACTTTTTGACCTGAAGACATCTAAAACACTGTTTGACACAAAAAGATTGCGTTTTTGAGTGAAAAACACGATTTTTATATCAAAATTGATTGAATCACACGTAAATCAAGAGCTAAAGCTCTGATACCACTTGTTAGGGACCATGTACAGTATGGAGTACTAACTGATTTACGTGTATACCAACTCAAATAGTGCGGAATCCTATTTGATTGGTGATCCAATCAGTAAGAACGCGTGTAAAATAAATCCAAGAATGTAACTAAACGTCAAGAACGATAGTAGGATGATTTACAACGATATATGAACTTGGAACAGGTGTTCTTGGGTCTCTGGATGGCTAGGGTACGAGTAGGAGTCGAAATATTGAAAGTGTTACGTTTTTCCACGAATTAAGTGGTATTTATAGGTTAGGGTTAGTCAATCGTACGACTGGACCATTAGCATGGTTCAGTCGTGCGACTAAAGCATGCGACTGAGTCAATCACACGACTGAAGGTTTAGTCGTGCGACTGAGTCATCCGTATGTCTCAGTCGTGCGACTGATCCAGTCTCCTGGTTCAGTCGTGCGACTGGTCCATTAGCATGAAGTATTCATGCGTATGAACCATTAGCATGGTCCATTCGCATGAAAACTTGATACGACTAAGTTTGAATATGTTTCTCAATCATTACTTGACTAAGATCTATTCAAACCACCTCAAACCTACATAGTTGGTTCAATATGCGTTAATAAATGATAAACATTAAAATATACACCGAGACGTTAAACATTAAGATCAACAACCACATATTATGTTTCATTCAACTCATTCATTTCATTACATTTAGGACATGATAGACATATTACTTTAAGATCGTAAACTAGGTACATATGTATCAACAGAATTGAGGTCCCGGGTTCGAACCCGGGGACCCTCAATCCATTCTTTTTAATGTTTTCAAGTGTATTAAAATATGTAAAGTTGCTAAATTTTTTAATGGTAATTTATAAACTTTGAGTATTTTAAAATCACTTTATTTCTATAAATTTATTTATTAAATGATTTAAACTTTTTATAAAACAAGAGTTATATTTAGTTTATTATTATTATTATTTATTTATTTACGTATTAGTTTATGTATAAAGTAGACTCTAAATAATGATTTAAAAACCTAAATTATTATGGACTTGAGCATTATGTATATGCTATCGTTTAAATCATAAGTATTTTAAAACAAAATTATAAAAGATTATTTAAACTTTACTACCCATGATATTATTGCTTTATAATAAAATGCTTGACTATTATAATTTCATTAAATCAAAACATAATCCACTATATCTATTTATTTAATTTAGTCATTAACCCCCCCCCCCCAAATTATTATCAAAACCCTAGTTCATGTTAAAACCTTAATCTTATTAATAAACTTAAACCTTGTAAATATATATTTTATATTTTAGGTATCTTGTGAAGGTTTTCGCGTTGGGACGTTTATTTATACTTCTTATTAGTCGTCAATATACACTTATTTGATCAAGTGAGTATTTCTACACCTTTTTTCATATTTTCACACTTTGGGGTAAAACATGTTACCTTATAATCGTTGCACTTGTAAAACGTTTGATTCTTGTAAACTTATGGCAATTCACTTGTATGATGTGGTTAGTTGATCTTAGTAATTACCCTTTAATGTCGATTATATGTACAATCATTAACTATTGCTAGCCGCCTGACAAGCCTGCTTGGTTAATCCAAATACACTTAGCTAATCGTATAAACTTGTAAACATTGAGACTTGTAAAACTGTCAAAGTTTGATTGTGCATTCTGTCTTACATCTCTAGTTACTTTGTTCTCTAACTTATAACATGAATTGTCATCTTTTATATACTTATGTATTGAAAACAATAGAAATCTCACCAACATTATGTTGACCTTTTATATTTAACATGTTTCACGAAATGCGCAAGTTTGATTGCCACCTTTGAAGCTTGTTCACACCTAAGAATCGACCTAGTCAAATAAATGAATGAGCTTGACATATTTCTTATTATGAATTGTTGATTTCTTATTTGAGACTTATGTTTGTAATGTTACAAATGAAACTTATGATTATTTGGATTTAATAATAGCGTTATGTGGCTGTGAACGATCTTAGCTCTCACACCTCGACGTTTACGCCGTCAAGGTTGCGGTGTGACAGATTGGTATCAGAGTCCATAACTATAGGAATTTAGGTTATTAGAAATGGTGACCTAGACTATAGTATATGCATGAACCTTATAGAATTATATTTCTATCTTGTAAAAATATATGGTTTGCATGCTACATAATGCTATGCCTTATTGTGTGTAATTTGATGCCTTAGCATAGGATTGCCTTACGAATGCTTAAACATTGTTACATGTCTCCCTAAACTTAACTTTGACTCTTTGATTCTCCCCGAACATGAAGTTTCTTAATATTCTCGACAACACATGGGATCGTATACTTATTGTTTATGTCTTGAATATTTAGACTTTATGTTTAATCTATACAACTTTATTAAGGTTTTGATTTCATGAATCTAAGGAATATTGTGTGACACATAGACACCTGTATTCTGGATTTCCTGGAAAAAGGCCTTCGGGCTAAGGTAAGCATTTCGCATAAATCCTACGGGACTAGTTATGCTTACCTGGGGATTTCTGGGATGAGTGATACACTATGGTCAATATACATAAGTTTCTAAGGAAAATGGGTCAATTCACCTTAACGTGTCAACATTTCCAAATGGTAATGCTTTACCAAATGAGAATCATTCTATGTACCTTACAACTCTTCGCTTATTCTTGTTTAAAATTACTATCCCTTTGTTATCCTCATTCCCGTGTCCTTGGAGTTCGAGCCTATACTTTCTAACCCGCGTGTTAATCTGGAAAGATCCTTCACGATCGAAGTTGTCGATGCAAAAAATCGACGTCGTTGACGTCGTAATACGCGATTGTAATTTGAGCCTTAACGAATACAAATTCCTCATCGACCTTACTCTTATGCAACTGGGAAGTTTTGATGTTATTATCGGCATGGATTGGTTAGCTAAGCAACACACGGAAATTCTATGCTTCCAGAAGTTGAATTCAAGATTGACTTGATCTCTGATGCGAACCCTATGGCTAAATCACCTTATCGCCTTGCACTGATAAGGGTTTCATTTATCCTAGTTCTTCACCATAGGGTGTACCTGTGTTATTCGTGAAGAAAAAAGATGGTTCTTTCCGTACGTGTATCGACTACCGAGAACTCAACAAGCTTACCATCAAAAACCGATACCCTCTTCCTCGAATCGATGATCTCTTCGATCAACTTCAAGGAGCAACCCAATTCTAAAAGATCGATCCACGTTCTGGGTATCATCAATTACGTGTTCACAATGACGACATTCCAAAGACCGCTTTTCGCACTCGATATGGACATTACGAGTTCATGGTTATGCCTTTTGGCTTGACTAATGCACTTTCCGTGTTCATGGATCTCATGAATCGAGTATGTAAACCGTATTTGGATAAGTTTGTGATCATGTTCATTGATGACATTCTTATCTGTTCCAAGACTAAAATCGATCACGAGACGCACATGCGACAAGTTCTCGAACTTTTGAAGAAGGAGCAATTATACGCTAAGTTTTCCAAGTGTGAGTTCTGGTTAGAAGAAGTTCAATTCTTAGGGCATGTGGTGAATATCCAAGGAATTCACGTTGATCCTGCAAAAATAGAAGCCGTGAAGAATTGGTGTGTTCCCATTGAAAGATTTGATCTGCCCAAGATACATATAAAATTGATGTGGCTAGTGTGATATGATCCAAGTCGGGTCATACCCAATAACAAGCCTAACAAACACCGAAAGATAACTTATTTGTTGATAAGATCATAACAAATAATAAGTTACACCAATTTAGAAAATTGGATTTTCTGAATAATTACTTTTGTAGATGAACATCATTATATATATTATAATTTGTTCATGGGGGATTTCTTGTGCATTGTTTAAATTGGTTAAACAATAACAAAAGACTAGTGGATGTGTTATAAAATTAAATTGGTTTAATTTTACAAAAGGGTGCATTGTATGAATGGATTTTAATAAAAATTTTGAATTGGAGAGGGACAAAGGGTTGCCCATTCGGCCGCCCTTTTTATGTCTTGGGAACCTCTTTGTTGGTGGTTCCAAGCACATGCAAATAACTCTCTAGATTCAGATTTTTTCTTCACACACACTCAACCAAAACACAACAAAGAAATCTCCTTTCTCTCTCCCTCTTGGTTCACGGTTTTGAAGGACATTTCCAGCTTGAAATCTCAGGTTCAAGGCTGAAAATCAAACAAGAAAGAGAGAACTACACTTGGTGTTCAAAGCCTAGCAAAAGGGAGGTGTTTGTTCAAGCTTGGGGTATCACTCCTTGAGGTTTTCTAGCTTGAAAACTCAGCCACAAAGTCACATTCCACAGCTCTCACTTCGGTTTTGAAGGAAGCTACAAAAGGTTGTATTCACTTCTTACCTTTTATGTTCTTTTGTATGTATTGTGTATAAAGATCCATGGTTGGGGTTCCTTGTTAAATGGGTTTAACACATATATTATTAACATGTTTTAAACATTAAATCCGCTGCGTTTATATATATATTTACATAATCTAAGTTATATGTGCTTTGATAAACATGTTGGAACCCCTACAATGGCATCAAGAGCCACTTATACATATGCATACATATTTTTCATTCACTAGTTCACGTTTTTTTTGGGTGCTTAACACATCAAATCCGTGAGTTAGTAGGCTGTTTTGTGCCCCCCCTTTTGATGTTTTAAAGATCTTACCTTATGCATATTATGATCTTTAAAATCTTAATCTTTCGTTTGTTTGTTTATTTGTCTAAACCCATGTGTTCTTGGTTAATGTTGGCCAAGAAAATGGGTTAATATGGGGCTGCCAAAACCGTGCCTTTTGATTAGTGTTATTGGTTGTTTGTTGTTTATGCATAACAAAGCCTTGACCATATGGATTGTTTGATTGATTGGTTATCTAGTTATATTCATTTGGACATGTAATTATTTTATTTAAGTTTCAAGTTTTGTTTTGTAATCTATTCATTCAAATGGTTTGTAATAAATAGATTAGGAGTTTTTTTTTCTTTACTAGAAAGATGTATTAGGATACATATTTTGTAAAGGATGCTCAAGATCAAGACTTGATGAAAAGATAAAACCAAGAGGATGCTTGAAGATATGGATTCAAGTGGGAGTCCATTTGGTCATCCATGTGTCATGTTTCTTAACCCTTAGGACAAGACCATTTGACACACTTGTTTTGGCTAAACAAGTGTGCTCAACTTAGTATGCTTTGTTATGCATATTTGAATGTTTTGTTTAATGTTTGGTTGAATGCATATGATGATGTTTGTTTTGATTATTTGGATGTGATTAACAAACCGTCAACTAAAACATACTATAAACATGTAATTGGTTCTCAAATCATTAAGCATAAATAGAATGGTTCTAACAAAGGAGTTAATGGTTTGTAAAATAAAAGGGGTTTTATTTAAAAGAACCAATAGGGTACCATATGGTTGAATGCATACAATCATATGGTACATAGACTTTTCTTAACAAGAATTATGAAATTGTATATCCCTTTTGAAAAACAAGTTAAGCACCATCCTTTTACACAACGCTTAGGTTACTTGCAAACTCTTAGTGGGATAAAGGTCACCTAACCACTTTGAGGGAACTTGTGACTTGAGGTAAGAATACCATGTTTGTGGGATAAAGGTCACCTAACCACTCATGTAGTAAACTCACACGTGTGTGTAAGTAGGACGACTTGATTTATAAAATATATTGAATGGATCACCTAAAATGTGTTTTATAAAAGGTGTTGATGGGTAAACATGCCGTTATAAACATAAGATGTTCAAACGATCCCATACCACTAGAAGTTGCAATAGGTTGCAATTGTCATTTATGACTACCTTGTTTGTTTAAATAATGGGATAAAGGTCACCTAACCTATATTTGAATATAACGTTGGATTCTAAAATTTTGTTTATTAATAAGTCTATGAGACATAAAGGGTATTAATAAATGAAATATAATTATATCAACGATTACTAAAATGGAACTTTGTAAAATCTTGTAGATGGCCGACCACAACAATGCTAATAATGATGTACCAAACCAAAGCAACCAATCCTTAAGGGCGATTCTTCAAAGGGATCGTCTAACACCTAACAACTTCATGGATTGGTACCGCAACTTGAGAATTGTTCTCAAGCAAGAGAAGCGGGCCTATATCCTTGATGATCCCATCCCCGATGAACCTAACGAGGAGGATATGGAGGCCTATAATGATTGGGTGAAGTATGTGGAAGACTCCGTCCAAGTCTCTTGCCTTATGTTGGCAAGTATGACACCCGAACTCCAAAAGGAGTATGAGCTCCATGGAGCCTATGACATGATCACTCAGTTGCGGGAAACGTTCCAGCAACAAGCAAGAGTGGAGCGCTTTGAAACGGTTCGAGCGCTCCATGCATGTCGGATGGAGGAATCCCAATCAGTTTCATCTTATGTTCTTAAGATGAAAAGCCACATCGACCGCCTTCAAAGGCTAAATTGTCCTGTCTCAAAAGAGTTGGCCACGGATTTGATCCTTAATGGCCTTACTAAAAGGTTTGAGGCATTCGTCATGAATTACAACATGAACGGATGGGACAAGAGCATAAATGAACTTCATTCGATGCTCAAATCAGCTGAGGCGGGAATGGGTAAAAGGGTTTTACCCGTTCTCACCATTAATGAAGGTGGAAGAAGAAAGAGGTCTCTACCTCCTCCTAAGGCGAATGTTGCCAAAGGAAAGGGGCACATTAAAGGAAAGGGGAAGATGGTTGTTAGGCCGGAACCTCCGAAGCCCAAGGAGAAGAAGCAAAAGGTTGCTGTAAACGACCCATGCTTCAAATGTGGTGAGATAGGACATTGGATGAGAAATTGTCCAGTCTATCTCAAAGAGTTGAGAGAGAAGAGGGATGCGGGGCAAACCTCAGGTATAATTTATATGATACATGTTGAGCTGAATGTTATTTCTTCTAACACATGGGTATTAGATACCGGATGTGGAACTCACATTTGCAATCTGTTGCAGGGGTTCAAAAGAAATGAACATTATGCAAAAGGGGAAATAAGTCTCTTCATGGGCAACGGCGCAAAGGTTCACGTGGAGGCCCAAGGAGACTACATTTTGAAGCTTCCAAGTGGTTTGGAAGTTATTTTATGTAATGTATTATATGCTCCTAGTTTGACTAGGAACATAATTTCTGTTTCCCGTTTAAGACAATATGATTATGATTTCAAGTTTGTTGACAATGATATTCATGTTTCTTTAAATCATGTATTTTATTTTAAGGCTATACCTTGTAATGGTATTTATGAATTGGTTCATGAAAACACAACATATGATACCTCAATATACCAAGCAACCACCAAAAGACTCAAACAAGATTTGAATGATACCTATCTTTGGCATTGTCGTCTTGGTCATATAAACAAGAAACGTATACAAACACTTCAAAAGAATGGTCTTTTAAAAACAAATGAATGTGATTCATTTGATGTATGTGAATCTTGTTTACAAGGAAAAATGACTAAGGCACCCTTTAGTGGAACTAACGAAAGGGCAAAAGATTTATTAGATATCATACATTCGGATGTATGTGGTCCTTTTAAGCCAATGACTAGGAATGGTGAAAGATACTTCATTACCTTTACCGACGATTATAGTCGCTATGGGTACGTGTATTTATTAAGACACAAAGATGAAGCTTTTGAAATGTTCAAAATCTTCAAGAATGAAGTAGAAAATCAACTCAACAAATCAATTAAGGTTCTCCGCACCGATAGAGGTGGTGAGTACTTAAATGATGTTTTTCAAGATCATCTTAGGAGTTGTGGGATCGTCTCACAACTCACTCCACCTGGAACACCACAACATAATGGTGTGTCTGAGAGGAGGAATCGAACCTTATTGGATATGGTCCGATCTATGATGGCTAGAAGTACATTGCCTCTATCATTTTGGGGTTTCGCTATGCTCTCCGCGGCTCGTATTCTGAATATGGCCCCAACCAAGAAGGTGGAAAGGACACCTTTTGAGATATGGCATGGAAGAGTTCCATCCCTATCATACTTAAGGGTTTGGGGTTGTGAGGCTTATGTTAAGACTCCTACCCCAAACAAATTAGAAGTCCGATCCACCAAGTGTATCTTTGTTGGATATCCTAGAGATTCTATGGGATATTATTTCTATGATCCACTGGAACAAAAGGTGTTTGTTTCCAGAAAGGGTGAGTTCTTGGAAGCCAAGTTCCTTATGGAAGGAGCTAGCAGTAGAACAGTGGATCTTGAGGAGGAACAAGAACCACAGCCTAATACACGTTTGGTTGAAACTAGCACTCAACATGAGGATGTTGAGGATGATCAAGCAGTTGATCAATACACACAAAACGTTCGCAGAAGTGGTAGAACTAGTAATCCACCTAAAAGATACGGATTTTTCATGGATGGATGCTATGTGGTAGATTCAGATGAACCAACCACATATGATGATGCAGTGTCCAATTTGGATTGTGACAAATGGCTTGAGGCCATGAACGTTGAGATGCAATCCATGTATGACAATCAAGTTTGGGAACTTGTTGTACCACCTCATAATTCCAAAGTAGTTGGAAGTAAGTGGGTTTTCAAGAAGAAAACCGATATGCATGGAAACTTGGATACTTACAAAGCTAGACTTGTAGCAAAGGGTTTCACTCAAACTCAAGGGGTTGATTATGATGAAACCTTCTCACCTGTTGCAATGCTTAAGTCTATAAGGATATTGTTTGCCATAGCAGCTCATTATGATTATGAGATTTGGCAAATGGATGTCAAAACCGCTTTCCTAAATGGATATCTTGAGGAAGATGTCTATATGGTTCAGCCTGAAGGTTTTGTTGATCCAAAACATCCTAACAAAGTATGCAAGTTAAAGAAATCAATCTATGGATTGAAACAAGCATCGAGAAGTTGGAATCACCGTTTTGATGATGAAGTAAAGAAATTTGGCTTCATCAAAAACGCTGACGAGGCTTGTGTGTATAAAAAGGCTAGTGGGAGCACAATAACTTTCCTAGTATTGTATGTTGATGACATACTGCTATTTGGAAATGACATTCCAACCATGGAAGGTGTAAAAACCTGGCTTGGAAATTGTTTTTCCATCAAGGATCTTGGTGAAGCCGCCTATATTCTGGGAATAAAGATCTATAGGGATAGATCAAGGCGGCTGATTGGTTTGAATCAAAGTGCATACATTGACAAAATCTTGAAAAGGTTCAAGATGGAAAACTCTAAGAAAGGTACTGTACCTATTCAAAGAGGGACAATATTGAGTACAACTCAATGTCCAAGCTCCAAGGAGGAGCAAAATAGGATGAAGGCAATCCCATATGCATCTGCTATAGGATCCATCATGTATGCAATGATATGCACTCGACCGGACGTGTCCTGCGCCTTAAGCATGACAAGTAGATACCAGCAAAATCCTGGAGATAGTCATTGGATGGCTGTCAAAAACATACTGAAGTACCTAAGGAGGACTAAGGATATGTTCTTGATCTACGGGTCTGGTGAAGAGGAACTGGTTGTAAAAGGTTACACGGATGCGAGTTTCCAAACCGATCGAGATGATTCACGATCTTAATCAGGGTACATTTTTATTCTGAATGGGGGAGCTGTTTCTTGGAAAAGCTCAAAGCAAGAAGTCGTAGCGTTGTCCACTACAGAATCAGAATACGTCGCCGCTTCAATGGCAGCACAGGAAGCTGCATGGCTGAAGAAATTCATAGCCGATCTAGGGGTAGTCCCTTCCATTCAGGATCCCCTAGAGATCTTTTGTGACAACGAAGGTGCGATTGCTCAAATCAAGGAACCTCGTGCTCATCAAAAGACTCGGCACATTGAACGGAGATTCAACTACATAAGGGATGAAGTTGAAAAGGGAAAGATATGTATTCGCAAAGTCCACACTGATAAAAACATTGCGGATCCACTCACAAAACTCCTTGAAAAAGCAAAGCATGAAGGTCATGCTTGTGCCATGGGACTTAGATATTCTAGTGACTGGGTTTAATGTTGTACTTTATATTTGAATATTGGAACTTATGTTATTTGACTTAGTTACATGGTTATAATATTCATTTGTTCTTCTATTTTAGCATGTTTAAATCCGTGAATAAATAAGTTATTCTAAACGTTCGTAGTCGATCATACTTGTGGGAACAATTATGAATGTAAGACTATAATGAACTTGGATTGGTTGATATTCATAAAGTATGAATATAGAGCAAGAGGTTGCTAGCAAGGTTCATTGATATCTATGGGATATAGATATTGGACTGACCCGCACTCAATTATTTCTGCATGGAATCTTTGTGATTAGTCATAAGAAATATTGAGTAAAGGCGAATATCATAGTATCCTCAGACCTGAGATACATATTGGGTCTTGATATTCACCGAATATTGTATTTTGACTTAGTTCTTTGCTGTTCTGAAAAATTGACAGTACATAAGGCTGAGTTCAGGTATGATACGAAGTGATTGTGAGAGACGTATGTAGTCAAGATGGGATTTGTTCCTCTTATTCGTTGAGAGTTAGATGTCTAAGGCCTATTGAAGTTAAATCATCAGAGAATGACAATTCTGTGTCTCTTGGATTTAACATGACATCCGAACAAAAGGATAAATGATAAGTTCACCTAAAACATATTCAAGTAAGGTACTTGAAAAGGATGATGTTATTGAATGGCACTTAGTCATATACATTAGGGGTAGCAAACCGTTGCTAGGCGTTATTTGCTGCTTGCATCAATCTTCTATGAATCTTGTGCAAGTGGGAGATTGAAAGATTTGATCTGCCCAAGATACATATAAAATTGATGTGGCTAGTGTGATATGATCCAAGTCGGGTCATACCCAATAACAAGCCTAACAAACACCGAAAGATAACTTATTTGTTGATAAGATCATAACAAATAATAAGTTACACCAATTTAGAAAATTGGATTTTCTGAATAATTACTTTTGTAGATGAACATCATTATATATATTATAATTTGTTCATGGGGGATTTCTTGTGCATTGTTTAAATTGGTTAAACAATAACAAAAGACTAGTTGGATGTGTTATAAAATTAAATTGGTTTAATTTTACAAAAGGGTGCATTGTATGAATGGATTTTAATAAAAATTTTGAATTGGAGAGGGACAAAGGGTTGCCCATTCGGCCGCCCTTTTTATGTCTTGGGAACCTCTTTGTTGGTGGTTCCAAGCACATGCAAATAACTCTCTAGATTCAGATTTTTTCTTCACACACACTCAACCAAAACACAACAAAGAAATCTCCTTTCTCTCTCCCTCTTGGTTCACGGTTTTGAAGGACATTTCCAGCTTGAAATCTCAGGTTCAAGGCTGAAAATCAAACAAGAAAGAGAGAACTACACTTGGTGTTCAAAGCCTAGCAAAAGGGAGGTGTTTGTTCAAGCTTGGGGTATCACTCCTTGAGGTTTTCTAGCTTGAAAACTCAGCCACAAAGTCACATTCCACAGCTCTCACTTCGGTTTTGAAGGAAGCTACAAAAGGTTGTATTCACTTCTTACCTTTTATGTTCTTTTGTATGTATTGTGTATAAAGATCCATGGGTTGGGGTTCCTTGTTAAATGGGTTTAACACATATATTATTAACATGTTTTAAACATTAAATCCGCTGCGTTTATATATATATTTACATAATCTAAGTTATATGTGCTTTGATAAACATGTTGGAACCCCTACACCCATAACCCCAACCGAGGTTTGTTCTTTTCTGGGTTTAGCGGGATACTACCGTAGGTTCATAGCAAATTTTTCGAAAATTGCTAAACCACTAACGGCGCTAACTCAAAAGAATCGACTTTTGAATGGGGATCCGAACAAGAGGAGGCTTTCGAGACACTGAAATTTAAGCTGTGTAACGCTCCTATTCTCACACTCCCTGATGGAAACGATGACTTTACCATATACTGTGACGCCTCTAATCAAGGTCTTGGTTGTGTTCTCATTTAACGAGGCAAAGTCATAGCATACGCATCGAGGCAATTGATGGTTCATGAAGTGAACGACACAACCCATGACGTTAGGCTCTGCAAATTGTTTATTTTTCGGAAGACATTTCATTAAAAAAACATATTCCTGACGTTTGCGCGGAGAAAACGTAGACTTACCAATTCTGAGGTCTCCTAACCTCCTCTTAATTTTTAAATACATTCCCACCTCTCCCCACCGGTCGCCCCACCTCCCCCCACCGACCGCCCCTCCTCCCCCCACCGGCCGAACCACCGCCGACCCCCCTCCCCCCGTCGGACCACTGCCAACCCCCTCCCCCGCCTACGCCCGCCTCCCCCCTCCCCTCCGCTGGAGCTGTGGTCGCTCAGGAGCTTGCTCAAGCACCGCCGCCTGACGTCGGAGCGGCGTTGGCATTGCCAGCGTCTAGTGTCATGATCGAAACTTATTTGGTGTCATGATCGGAACTTCTTTGGTGTCATGATCATAACTTCTTTGGTTTATTAATCAATTGTGTGTATTGTTTAGTGGTATTTAGCAGTCTGCAGATTTTAAAAAACAAACGTTTTTTTTTTTTGCAAACTGCAGACATTTGGTCCACCTCTTCTGCTGTAGATGTCTGCAAATATGATCTGCGGGCTGCAGACATTTTCCTACAGAAAAAACAAACAAAACCAAACTAACTTGAATCATATCGTTAAAAACGAGACTCGTACCTTTTAACTCTAAATAAATTGTTATCGGATCCTATCCCCTCCTAAATTTCACAGCTTATTGGTTATACTTTTGACAATTGTCATTCGTTATTATATGTCTTTAATCATCATAATGACATGTAAAGTACATTATTATATTATATCAAGTAGACTTTAAAACAGGTACATGAATACTTATGTTTGAAACATTTATCTACCTTAGTTTATATAATCTGTAGTCTTTCATGCTGATTCCAATCTAATTTACATATTTAAATTACTCCATAATTCTTTTTTTAACTTGTTTAAAGATTCCTTTAAGCTACACTTTACAGAAATGTATTCCCTGTCATCAAGAATATGACACTTTGTAATATGGCATTTCGTATTGGAAAAGAAATACTTATTCCACATATTATTTACAACACTTAATATGATCTCAATTTTAGTTTGTCGAAAATGATCTTTTGCATTTAAATACTAATTAAAAAGTAAATCTAAGATTGAGTATGTAAAATGAAATAAAATAATTTCTTCTTCGAATGAGAATCGATATTAATGCAACATACAAAAAAGCAACTTTATCTTTATGGAAAGGGGAAGATTATATATACTATGAAAGTACTTGCATCAGAAGGGAAGTAATTATTTCACTTGTGAAACAATCATGAAAAACCAACCACACTTTAAGCTTAATTCCATAAATCTTTCTGTCTTTTTTCGCATATATAGTCTTTATTTTTTTAACATCGGTGTCTATTCAAAACATTTACCCGATAATAAACTCGGGTTTTTTAAAAACCTTTTAGATACTTTACCACTAGGCCAACATGTGATGATTATATAAACAAATTGTCTAATTGCTTTTCACAAATTTCCTTTCTTTTTAAATTTATTATTGTATCACTAACATTGAACAAAACAAAAATGATGCTAGTTTTCTCACAAGTCCTTTGGTTATGGTAAAGTGTTTATATATATATATATATATATATATTATATATATATATATATATATAGATATATATAGGGGAGGGTTCAAATAAGAACCATCTTTTTTGTAAGAACTCTAGAAGCCAATCTCAGCCACTCATTTTTATCACATGCAAATCACATGTCATTTCCTCTTTTTTTTAAACGTTCGTAACTTTTTTTCACGACATCATTTTTTCAAAAACAATTCACCATAAAATTTAGTATTTTTTATCTTTCCAACGCCTATCATATTGATATACTTTTCTAAAAAAATCGTACATCCGTTGTTTACATATGTGTAAATCTAGTTATACACATGTGTAGTACTGGATTTACACATGTGTAAATCCAATATTACACATGTGTAAAACGAATTTCGTTAAAAAAACGGGAATTTTTTTTATTTTTATAAATTTTTTTATATTTTTTTATGAAATAAGGAAAGTTGGGAAACATTTTTGTGTTTTTATTTTTTTATTTTTATGTTATTTTTTTATTTATAAATTTTTTAAATATGTTTTTGTTAATTGCAATTTCGTCATTGAGAACTAGTGGCTGAGATTGGTTTCTAGAGTTCTCACAAAAAAATGTGGTTCTCATTTGAACCCTCCCCTATATATATATATATATATATATATATATATATATATATATATTATATATATATATATATATATATATATATATATATATATATATAGAGGAGGGATCAAATGAAAACCACTATTATAATTGAAAATCATAAAAACCAACTTTAACCAATCAAAACATGTTAATATTAAATTTTTAATATTTCATATAAAGGGTAAATTAGTAAATTTTATTATAATCTAACTATGGTATGTTTTCACAAATAGACTATTCTCACTTTTTTCTCATTACAAATTGACTTTCATCTATATAATTTATTTTGACTTTAAATTTTATTTTAATATTTAGAATCAATCTCCATACTCTTGTAAATCTCTCTATTTGTTTAACTCATCAGCAACATGTTTTAAGATTCCATTTACTAAAAAATCGAGTTTATCTAGAAAGAGACGACGATATATGTGAGTAAAGGGTTGTGGTCGTCGGAATTAAGATGAGAAGCTGATCAAGTACACGATTGCAACATTAATCTTCACATATTTGATGAAACTAATGACGCATGGTTTCAAAAATATGATATTTATGATTTTCATATTCATTATGATCATGAATTTCAATATATCACATCAAGAATTAGAATAAAATTATAGATTTTGTGATTACTAAAAACACACACTAGCGTGTGTTCTTGGTGCTCATAATAAAAAAGATGAAGATTTGAAAGCCTAGCTAGTTACATATACGTATTTCTATATTTTTTTTCTTTCAAATTTGAACTTACCAAGTTACCTGTAACATAAGATTATAGATAGCTCTACTCTTAAATATATATAACTCTGTTGTTACTTATACGTAACACTATCGGTACGTATATGTAATTTTTTTGTTCCAATGATTATGTAATATTAACGTAAGTTCGTTGTTCAGATAAATATAATTCTTCTTGTTACATATACGTAACTTAGATACGTCTTCTCATTTATATACATAGTTTTCGTTTTTCAATGGGTTTGGTTGTTACATATATGAAGTTTATTCATACATAGTAACTTTGGTTGGTACGTACATGTAACATGTACTCTAAAAATCATTTTTATCATTTAAAATCATAAGAAACAATCGTGTGATCAATGGAGTTGGTGGAATCAATTATTTGAATATACAGAAAACAAAAAAGTAAAAGCAGTTATAGTATACCATTATTAATATGGAATAAAGAAGAATTATAGTTTTTTTATAGGGAATGATTTCAAAAACAAAAAATAGTTTATTCCTATTCTACCCCTAGCTATTAATACTTGTCATAAATATTTAAGAGAAATTTTCATAACTACCATAATTGGTCTTGACCCTTGATTAACATTGATCAATGGTTAAAAAAGAGTTTTAAGGTTTCAATTATAATATGGTTTTCAATAGAACCCTCCCCTATATACATATATATATATATATATATATATATGGGAGGGATCAAATGAGAACTAGCTTTTTTGTGAGAACTCTAGAAACCAATCTCAACCACTAGTTCTCAATGGCAAATTGTAATTAACAAAAACATATTTAAAAAATTTATAAATCAAAAAATAACATAAAAATAAAAAAATAAGAACACAAAAATGTTCCCCAACTTTCCCTTTTTCATAAAAAAAATATAAAAAATTTATAAGAAATAAAAAAATTCTTATTTTTTAACAAAATTCGTTTTACACATGTGTAATATCGGATTTACACATGTGTAAATCCAGTACTACACATGTGTATGACTAGATTTACACATATGTAAACAACGGATGTACGATTTTTTTTAGAAAAGTATATCAATATGGTAGGCGTTGGAAAGATAAAAAATACTGAATTTTATGGTGAATTTTTTTTGAAAAAATGATGTCGTGAAAAAAAGTTACGAACGTTTAAAAAAAAGAAAATAATATGTGATAAAAAATGAGTGGCTGAAATTGGTTTCTGGAGTTCTCATAGTATATATATATTAGTCTAGTGCTATCATAGTATATGGTAATAGAATTACTCTTCTAAAGTGTTGAGAGTTTTACTCTTATTGTAGACACTCTTGTAAAATTTTATAATATGTTTAAAGAGCAAGTAAGTTACTCGTTGTAAAAAAAGTTTGTTACATATACACAGAGGATAGATTACATCGATGACTATTTCATCTAAAATGTATAAATAGCAAATGTGACACTCACTAGAGGATGTATGCTTTCATAGGGTTATAGTTCATTTCTAGTAGCAACTTATGGAATTTGTTAAATTTAACACTCACTTTCATAAATAATTGAAACTAGTAATTTAGCCCCGCACAATAAAACACAACTATCATGGTACAATGGAAATTATTTATATGCATAAAACAGTTTAGGGGTGCTCATGACTCCTCGATATCTGTATGAATAAGAAAAACATGAGTCGTTGATAAGAAACTGTTGCATTTTAAATAAAAAAAAGTTTCTAAAGCAACTACAGAACAAGTATCTTGTGAACCTTAGGAACATTAACACGAGTAGGTAACGTACCATGATTTTTTATATTTTATAAGAATGACTTAACTTTTTAAAAATAGTTAATTTTATGGTTTAGGTAATTAAGTTCTAAGAATAAGTAATTAATCAATATGGTTAAATGAGGTATGACTGTATGAAGGGGAAAGGAAAAAGAGTGAGTGCCACAGGAATCGAACTTTATCTCTCCTCTAGCACAACAGATGTGTTTTAACACTAAAATAAAATCCTTATTTGCACAATAAGGCAAAAGTAATAGCTTCTTATTTTTTAAAAAAATCAATATTTTTAATAATTTTTAGGAGATTTAAAAAGTCAATATTTTTTAAAAGCCAAACTTCTTTAAAGACAAAATTTTGAAAAATTAGTGTTATTATTTAATTACTTAATGGTTAATTATATGTAACTTTAAGCATATTTTATCTCAAAAAATTATTTTTTAATTTTTAATATTACTAAATAATTATTATTAATTTTTTTCATACAACATGTGTAGTAAACGAGTTTCTAAACTAGTTAGCGTTAATTAAAACTTTTAAATTGAAACGTCTGGTTTCACTAGTTGTTTCATATGTTTCTTTTTAGTTTTAATTGAATATTTTATTGATTGACTTTGTTTTAATTGTACAATTAGAGTGTTAAAAAGACTAAAATCCACTCATATTTAACGAAGAACTTAACGGAGTTAGCGTAGTGGATGGAAATGACAATATTTGGTAAACCACAGTGACTGAAATAAAATAAAATTTGGATTGAAATGACAAATTCAATAAAACATTAGGGATGTAAATGACATTTTACTCCAATTAATATAACGGAAACAATGAAAACTTAAATTATCTTATTAGTATTATCATTTTTACAAAAACTTTATTTATATGATAATATCTTAAAAGTTCTTTGGACTTGTTGGATATCTTATCCTAGCTTGCTATTAGTTTGTTAACTTTTATGTTGATGATTTGATATATACGAGTAATAATCTCATGATGTTACAGGGATATAAAGAGTCCATGAAGAGAGTTTGAGATGATGGATCCAGACCAAATGAGGATCTTCTAAGATATTGTAGTTAGCTCAAAGCCTCAAACTAACTACAGAATTCATATTTTACGACACAAGTATATTATTGAAATCTTGGAACGACTCAAGATGGAAGAATGTAAGCTCCACCGTTGAATAAGATGAGGGAACACAAATGAAATAAACATCTTTTAACCAAATGAGGGCGGTCTCATGTATATTAATGAGACACGACACGATTTTATTTATGGTGAATCTAATTAGTCATTTCATGGCTAAACCAACTTAAGTGCATTATACAGCTGCAGAGTTGTAGGTACCTTGGATTTTGGAATATTTATAGACGTGAGGGAGAAGAAGACACAATGAAAGTGTTTACCCAAATCTCTTATTGTACCCAAACTAAAGAGACCTTTTGTGTAAATATTAAAAAAAGATTTTAGAAAAATATAAAAAATCATATTTTTTGACAGCCCATTAAAATGTTATTTTTCCCAAAATATTTCACACTATATATGCCAACCCAGTCCAGTGGCTTGCAAACTCACTCTGACTAGAACTTAAATTGCACCTGTAACAAACTATTGACGTGTATTGTATATGAATTACTATCGACATATATTGTATATAATTGTTAAGATCAGCAAAAACGCGCACACGCACCCACACACACCTAAATGGGAATTCAAATTCACTTATAAAGCCTCGTATCCAAAGGTTTCGTAGCTACACGTCTTGCCCGGGCATTGCAAATTGAGTAGCAAAGTTTTCGACTTGGGCACGAAGGTCAACAATGTCTTTATGGTTCTCCAGACCATCTTTCAGGATCCCCTTTGCCATTTTACCAAGCTCTCTCTGGATCGACCTCGTGATTAAAGCAGCTCTAAAGAGAAAGTCCCCCATCGTTTCAAAATCCGACTCCAAGCACCCACGTGATGTCATTGCAGGTGTACCTGATGCAAGTATATCATCAAGTCATCAACTTTGCCTAATGAACCAATCATGAAAAACAACAAAGAAAGTAACACCTTTTACATACCAATTCTCACACCTCCAGGGACCATAGTCCCATGTTCATCAAATATGGGGATCTTGTTGACGCTGATGTGACACATGGCGCATACTTTCTCAAAGTTTTTACCAGTCAAACCAAAGTTTCTAAGGTCCCAAAGTAACATATGAGTGTCGGTCCCTCCTGTGACCAACTTACAGTTTCTTCTGAGCAATGCCGATGCTAAAGCCTGAGCATTTTTCTTAACTTGTTGCATATATGCCTTGTACTCAGGTGTAGCCACTTGTTTTAATGCAATCGCAAGGGCTGCAATATGATTATTATGTGGCCCGCCTTGAAGTGCAGAACATACAGCAAAATTTATCTTTTCTTCAAAGTCATACTTGTCACCACCATCACTTTGATTCACAAGCATGCCTCTTTTTATCGGCTTAGGACCCTTCCTGTAGAAAATAATCCCCCCTCGAGGACCACGTAGACTTTTATGAGTAGTGGAAGTCACAATGTCACAGAATTCAAAAGGGCTTGCACATTCCTGCAAGATAACAATCACAAGATTATTAAAGGGGCGTTTGGCATTGAGTTTTGAAAGTGATTCTATGATATTAAGTAATCAATATCAGATAATCAGATGTAACAAAATGTACTCTGCTAAGTGTTTGACCAATTCTGATAACTTAAGGACTTAACACCAAAATCTTCAGAATCAATTCAGCCAAGTGATTGACCCCTAAATTCTGATAACTGAAGGACTTAAAACCTAGATAATCAGAATCAAATTGCATACAGCTACTGCTAAACTATCTATTTGGTCCCTAAAGGATCAGAATACCACATGAAAATGCAAAAAACAGACACATATAAGATAGATTACATTACAGAACAACAAATTAACACAATCATAGTCTCCAAAAATGGGCGTTAGAGGGAAAACAACGAGACAACAAAGAGCAAGAAAAAATCTATTCACCTTGGCAGCAATGAGCCCACTGATTTGAGCCATGTCACACATCAAGACAGCACCACATTTATCTGCAATCTGTCTAAATTTCTCATAATCCCAGTCTCTAGGATACGAACTCCCACCACAAATAAGTATCTTCGGGTGAAAATCAAGCACCCTTTCCTCAAGTTTCTCAAAGTCCACAACACCCATCTTCGGATTCACCTTATACGAAAGACTCTCAAAGAAAATCGAAGCCCCCGACACCTTCTTCCATTTGGTGTATAGTACCCATGACTAGTATGCCCTCCTGAAGGTGTATCCAACCCCATAATTCGATCACCAGGTGCTAACAAACCAGTATACACTGCGAAATTCGCAGACGTACAAGAGTATGGTTGAACATTAACACCCCATTTATCAATATCAAGCTCAAATGCAGCCAATGCACGTTGACAACAAAGATTTTCAATCTCATCAATGTATTGATTCCCACAGTAATACCTTGCCCCAGGCATCCCTTCAGAATACTTGTTACTCACATGACTCCCTAAAGCCTCCATAACAGCTTTACAAACATAATTCTCAGAAGCTATCAATTCAATACCTTTGTATTGCCTCTGTTTCTCATTCTCCAACAGCTGAAAGATATCAGAATCAGCAGATTGAAGCGACTGATTCCCCCAAGCACGAACAGCTTTTCGACGCGATTCGAGAGTTTGATCAGTGTGACACCGTTTTGATGAGGTGGATGAGGAAGATGATTCAGTGGTACCTCCGTTGGTACTACTGTTATCATCTCTACGCCTTTTGAGACATAACGGATGCCCTAAGATACGAAAGCTCTCTCCATCTTCTTCATTGATGCTCTCTGCGTTGCTATTGTGCTGCTGATCGACGAAATCGACGTTGTTGCTCTCGATTGTGGTTTGTTCCTCCATCAACTGAAGCGGAACTGATGAAATTCGATCACGTGAATTCGATTGAAAACTCGAATCAATTTGGAACGATATCGAGTCGTCGGAGAGCTGTTTTCTGTGAGATGAATGCGACATAAACCCAAACGAAACGTTCGATCTTGAAGCACGCGACATACTCCTGAAATTCTAGAGAAATTCAGAAGAAATTCAGGCGAAATTCAGAAGCTACTGTGATTCGATGATAAGTGGAGTGCGATTTGGGGTTTTTGTGTATAAACACATGAGCCCTAAAATGGAATGATTTGTGTGGGTGTGATGGATTTGTTTGCAAGATGTTAGGAGAATGATAAGATCGATGAAGAATGGTGGTTTTGGTGATGGTGATGGAAGGGGGGATGTATCTGGACATTGTGTGGGTGTTGATGTGAATCTGGACTGGTTTATAGGTGAAATACAGCTTTGGATGTTTATTATTGGAGTAGGTTCATAAAACCATTGGGTCCGTTAGAAGTTTATTTTAGGTTGATATAATCATATATGTTCTAGAAGGTTTAGGAATAAAAAATTTGTTGTTCTTAAAATTTGAATATTGTGTAGGTATAAGAAATGTATAATGGAAAATTGTGATAAATTTGATAATTAAAAAGTTGCAATGGTTTTGAAGTGAAGATTAGAGAATATAAGATATATATGAGAAGTTTTAATGCTTCTTTAGTATAAAAGTTTGTGTCATTCAAATTTCTAAACTATATTACTATTGTTATCATTAAATGTAAGAGTTAAGTCAGAAAGATTTTTTAGCAGTGAGCTTTTTAGGAGGTTATGGGTGTAGTTCCGGTTTAAAAACAGATAAATGGGTCTGATTAAGATAACATATATTTTTTAAAGTAGGGTTACATATTTTTCGTTCAGAAAAAATTGTTAAAATCGATGACATGGTCGGTTAAATTTTATTTTTCTTTATCATCGTCATTTCATTCATTACATCTTTCAATTACATAGTAGGTTCTTTATATTTATGTAAGTATGATCTTATATTTTAAGGATCGATTGTAAATGGTTGTGAGTAAAGAAAATAGAAAAGTCACTTTTTATCTGTATATTTGAGAAATCATAGTTCAAAGCTTATAATTTTTTAATATTTAAAAAATATAAAAAATATTATTTAATTGAAAAAAATAATGATTTTAATGTAGTTATAAGAATAGAGAAATCTTATACGAATGTTATTATGAGTGATTGTCATCCGTAAACCATACATGCATGTGATGTAAAAGTATTTGTGATTAAATGGTTGTATATTCAAGATAAAAGAAAAACAAAAAGTGGTGTTTTTGGTGGCTCATATTTTATAGGATTTTTTATCTCACAAATAAATAACTTGTAAGGATTCGTTCTCGGGACGTTTACAGCTAGTCAATTATCGCACATAAAATATATAATTTAAATTAAATTGATAAAAATATTACAGCAGAAACATTTAAACACCCATTTTATTGCATTACAAAAGCTTTTGCAAAATAATACATTGTTACCAAATTACAAAATACATGTCGCATTACAACACAAAAGCATGACCTAGACTATAACTAGGTACCTTTACACATGAGTCATCTCATGTATTTTTATATGCCTAGATAGGATTTTATGTGCCTTAGGTGTTTATACTTGATTATGTGATTATATGCCTTATGTGTTTATGCTTATACCTAGAATCTTAGCAATGCACACATGAACCTTAAATCATATTTTAAGGCATTATATGCCTGAATCAAATGGTTTTTAAAATATGCTTTTGAATCGTTATTCGTGGTTTTTCAAGTCTCGTCAAAGTCTATGTCCTATAGCTTGAAACATATAATGCTGGAAGAGTGGGATGCCTGTATCTCGAGGTGTTGTGTCTAGGCAAGGTATTCATATAAATCCAAATTAACCGATGGATCCGTTTACCTTACCTGGGAACATTTGGGGTGAGTGTCCGCTTATAGGTACGCATGTCTTCATTAAGGTTGTAGTTAACCTAACACTTTGATAAGTCAACGTAATGTTTTGGTTTGTAAACCGAATGTTACACTCGAAGCATCTTGTCATTTTGGATCGTTTCATTATCAATTTTGTACTCCTGAAACTTAAAACTCATTATCCTATTTATCTTAATGACCCTTAAAAATCTTTCTAAACGCCTTCCCCTCAAAACCGTTCTTATCCTGAAAACCTATTATAGTGAGCCCTCATTCTGAATTAAATCCTTAATCATAACAAACACAATTCTCATAGCAACATAAAGCCAATAAATAAGTAAACAAGAATCGATCATCTAGAAACCCTGTTAAAGTTATTTGTTGAAAAGCTCTTATAAACTCCATATCCCATCCAAAAGCATCATGAACTTATGTCTCGTATCACACTAATATTTAGTATTTCCCTCATGACAAAACTTTCCTAATCGACTTGAACTGTCTTAAATGTAGGGAGGAGTGAAAAACAGGTTGATTTGGATGGTTAGATCTCACAATCAAGAGCCTAAAGTGCTCTAATACCAATTGCAGGATCGGTCAAAGTCACTAACACTTTGTTTTTCTCTCAAACTCGCTTGAACAACACTCGGATGAGGATAGAGTCAATAAGAGTTGATCACAATATAATACGTAATAAAGAATTCAAAAAGTAATTTTCAAGGTACTTGCATATATTGCTTCTCAACTCAAATATTACAAGACTCTTACAATCTTATCTTTTCGAGTTACAATGAGAAACTATATATAATACTACCTACAGCCGGATATACTTTGATACCAGCTGGAATCCTATAACTAAAGCCTATACTACAAGACTATAGTTTAAGGTATCTCAGATAAAGTCTTATCTGAGATATGGTAGTCAGGACATGTCCCTGACTTACCTTTTGTCACAAACTAAAGTTGGTAACATGTACTATCATAAAAGGTGAATATTGGAATAAAGTATGCTCAACTGCATGGCTCTTTGAGAAAACACCATGTAGTATCAGAGGTCTGCAGCGGAGTGTCAGGGACCATACTTATGTCCACTGGTTCATAGCAGTGTCTTCCGAAGGTTAAATGGTTTCGGAAGAACAAGTACTTCCGAAGCCACTTATACTTCGGAGGAGGCTGCAACTTCCGAGGCTTGTAGACTTCTTCTTCCTTCATACTTTGGAAGTAGTCTTCTGATTTCTTCTTTTAAGACTTGATCTTCGGAAGCAAGGTCTTGACTTCGGAAGTAGAGTTCTGTCTTCAGAAGTTGATCTTACACTTTGTTTTCGGAAGAACTCTACAACCTTCGGAAGTTCCATACTAAGCTTCGGAATCCTTTACATGTAGCACCAAAATTATCTAAGTGATTTGGTTTTGGTTGCACCAGCCTTCCTCTTGATCTAACAATATATATATATATATATATATATAATATATATATATATATATATATATATCTGAATAAGTTCATTATATGGAATAAATAGTCATAATGAAACGTTAACATCTTAAGAAAACTAAACCTCTTATTCCCTACCTTTGAAACAGAATCGAATCATGCCACCTGTAACACGAAACGCACTCTAAAGCGGAAACACCAATTTACCAACCACCGCAGAAGAATTAGCCCAGTTGATAGCCCAACACGTTAAGTCAGCTTTAGAACAACATAATGCAAACCTTGTTGCTGGTCAAGGAAGAAGATAAAAAAATACAGGTAATGGTCTTGGAAACAGAGCGGGAAACAATTCAAACATAGAGTTTGGTATTGGTGCAAACAACAGATCCGGTACAAACAAAAACCCAAGCAGTTCATCAGGTGGAGAACCATAAGGGTGCTCGTATAAGACTTTTCATGGATGCAATCCAAGAACTTTCACAGGCGTTGAAGGACCATTAGACATAATCTGATGGATTGAGAAAATGGAGACTATCATAGCTATAAGTAATTGCTCTAATGATCAAAAGGTCAAATATGCAACCTGTTCCTTTCAAGATGTAGCGTTATCATGGTGGAATTCCCAGCGACAACTATTGGGTGATGCAAACGCATATGAACTTACTTGGGAACAGCTAAAGGAAATGTTGCTTAAAGAATATTGCTCACGTAATAACTCCAGAAAATTGAGACTGAATTTTGGAACCACACCATGGAAGGTTCTGAGATTCAAGCATACACGTCCAGATTCAATGACCTTGCTAGATTGGTACCCCGAATGGTTACACCGGAATACGTACGAATTGAGAGATACAAATCTAGATTGGCACCTCAAATAAGAAGCAACGTTACAACATCCAAACATACCACAATCCAAAGTGCTATCACCATCGCGCACTCCTTAACCGATAATGCGATACGGAATGGAACCCTGATCAAGAAGAATGATCATGGAAAAAGTGTGATGGAAGTTGAGAGAAAGACGATTAAAATAGACAGAAGATCGTTTGATGGGAAAAGGAAATGGTTTGAAAGTCCCAAGGGACAAGTAAACAACAGAAAGAGCTTTAACCAGAGGTCCGAACGGGTTTATGTCGCAAAATCATCATTCTAACTTGTTCCAAGCTTAGTTCTAACATACTAAGCATCAAAACAAGCATACAACATGATCATAATCAAAATCTTCCCAATTCATAACCACCCAACAGGGCACACACACATACATACGGGTACACACCCAAATTTTATAAAAAACGTTACAACATGCATTTCCGGCCCCAAAACAAGTAAGAACATTGAAAAACGAGGATCTAGAACTCACCTCTTGCAACTTTCGAGTAACACTTCTTCAAACTCAAATGCTTATGAGTTCAAACACCAAAAACACACAAGCTAACACATACAAACATATAAGCACATACCCGAAGGCTGAAAATCAGCCAAGAACAACCCAAAACACTAGAAAACTAACCTAGAATCCGACTTCTCTTCTTCTTCTTCTCTCTAAAACCTGAGAAATTTCTCTTTTTTCTCTCTAGAAAAATCGACAGAAAGGTGATGTACAAGGGGTAGGCAGCCATGCCCACTCTTTTGAACAAATAATAATAATCTTTGTCACTTATGCACTTTTAACCCTTCAACTTGGGTTATTTGGATTTTCTTTCTTTTCTTCACTTTTTTAAAAAATTTCCGGGTGTTACATGGTTTCCGAAGGCGGCAGCGAGCTCCGATGGTGGTGTTCCTGGGGCGGTGGTGACCAAAGACGGTGATGGTTGTTGTGGTGAGTGAGTGGTGTGGTGACTAATGATGGAAGAAGTAATGGAATGAAAAAAAAGGGGATGGGTGGAATGAATTTGAGGGAATGAAATCAACTATGTAATAGTTCATTTCATTAACTTCATCAACTAAACACGTCTTTGTTCATTCACCCTCAATGATTCATTCCATTCCGCTCCTCATTCCTGTATACCAAACACTAACTTAGTGTTTAAATTACTATAATACCCTTTTGGAGGAAAAAATAATGTGAGGGTGTTTAAAAGAATGACAAGTGACAAAAAGATAGGTTAAAAGAACAACAAGTAACAAAAGAAAACTTTTTTTATTGAATACAATAGATTATGTCATATTTATATTAATTCCAATCATGTTACTCATATTCTATGCCATATTCACTTACATACTCAGCATTAAATTCATAATATATCATAATAATACTAGTCTAATAGAAGTATATGATATATGATTTTTTATTATCAGAGTAGCTTTTCACTAATGTATTATCATTGAAATAGACGAATATGAGCTTCAACGATGTCTTTAAATAAGTTAATAGGACTTCGCACCAGCCAAATTTAAAATTCATCAAAAAAATCTTCTCTTGATGTTCTAGTTTTGTTGACTATAGCAAAATCGAATTACTAATAGCCATTAACTCCCTCCGATCTCCTAAAAGAAGATCGTAACCCCAAACACTTAAATGTTGTATTATGAAAAGAGAAATGCAAGATTTAGAAAACAACCACTTGTTGGTGTATGTTACATTTTAAGTTTGGTTTTTGGCCCTGACAAAACCAAAAATAATATTTACCAATAAAATTAGTAATTCATTTTAGACATTGGTGATTGGTCTAAGTGTTAAACCATAGAGATGAAAAAAACCCAGGTATGGACCCGATCCGGTGGTACTATCCGGAACCAGTTTCGATTCCTACCCAAAGGCACTAGATTCTACCCGGTTCCTTTGTTCCATAGAGTATCCGGACCCGATCCCCACTGGTTCCGACATAAAATTCAAATTATAATTTCATAAACATGTGTTAATTCAATTTGAAAATAATATCACAAGTTCTTTTATTAACTACCCATCTTTTGTGCATTATAAGCTTTTAATTTCAGCGATACAAAAAGACTAATTTTTAGTGTACAAATTACATCTAGTTTATTCAATTATTCTATTAGCATGCTAAGTTTTTATCAAGTAGATTTTTTAAAAAGTATAAAGCACCTACTCACGTTCATACCTTTTAAGAAATTTGTAATTGAGGAATACTTAATATATTTTCTCATTTCATAATTATAAAAGTAATTTTTTAATCTAAACATCATGATCATATATATACACTCAAATATATTAACATAGTGATCTATAACAATCATTAAATTTATCAACTATTTATACCTATAATAAATCATGTAAAACATGCATGTTTGATTTGTGGTCTAGATTATATTTTTTTTGAAAACAGTTAATATCTTTTTCTTAATTGTTTTCTAAAACAAATGAAACAATTTCAAATCAAGTTGTATTCGTAATATTAGACCCAAAAAGGTAAGATCCAACGTCATATAACTAAAGAAATATGAAGTTATTTAGTTGTATTTATAGTGAAAGAAAAACATGCAACAATCGAATTTATAGTTGTTGCCAACAGTTTAGTTTATAATCGTTGCCGAACATCCGAAAATATTCAAAAAAATTTAACACAATACCCAATTATAGTCGGTTCCATACGTTACCCCGACCCGACTACCATAATCGAGTCACCGGTAGCGTATAGAGGTACCGGTTCCTACCCGGTTACGGTAACGGCCCAACATGCGCATCTCTATAAAACCACATAATAATTTGGCCGCAATTTTAGAATTTTAGTTTGACGAAAAATGGTCCAAGACAATTAATTCGGGCTACTTTATTGGGACATAAATTTGAGCATGAAGCTTTGTTAACCGACTTATTTAATATATGTGGGCCTGAATTTCTTACCATTCAAACAAACGTGATATAACCTAAATATTTGATAAAAATCATGTTTTTTTATTTTAATAAAATAGTAATTTAACGGTAGCATCATAATTCTTCTTTACAAATTTTTTTCGTTTTTTTCCTTTATTAAATGATTATCTTAATTACTAAGAATATTTTTAGATTAAAAATAGAGCTTTATAATTTAAGATCGATTAATGTTATTTCTAAATAAATAAATTTTGATAAATAATATCTTTTTAAAACATCAAACTTTTTAAAAAGTATGATATATTATAATATTGGTGTTTTTAAAAAGTAAATTATTTAAAAACCAAGAGTATATAATAAGGAAATTTTAGAAAATGATATGTTTATACGATCAGTTTTAGAACAAAACGTTTATTGCTTTTGAAAAAAAGTTAAAAACAAAATTTTAAAAAGTTAATATAATTATTTTATTACTTATATTACTTATTTATACGTAATTTCAATCATATCATATCTTGGAATACCGTTTTATATTCCATAAAATTCATAATATTTTATTTATTTAACCTATGTAATACACGAGTTTATTAAAACTAGTAAAATTATATACAAAGTAATTTAATCCAAACATTCAAACAAAAGGTAATCCAATAATTATCAATAAAAATTCACAATATTTTCATAAACTATTTTATAATAATGCTAATATAATTTGTTACTCACAAAAAGATGACTATATGTGATCTTGATGGATTTTAAAAAAAAGTTGATCCCAACCCAAAGATTTGAGTAAAAGTGTATTTTAATTTTGAACCACTATTAGTTGATGAGAATAAACTCATCATTTCAATCTCTTTTTTGATCAGTAGATTTCGCTTGGGTATGGAAATAGTGAATTTTTGATAAAAATGGTAATCTACATTAGTCATGTACAAAAAAACCGGTTTGGAACCGGTTCACCTAAAAAACCCGAACCAGTTTCAAAGAAAATCCGGTTTGGACCAAACCGGTCTCGAACCGTCGTTTCTATACCGGTTTGCTAGCCCCGCACTCAAAACCGGTTTATAAACCGGTTTAAAAGTTAAAAACCAGTTAAACCGGTAAGAAAAACCAGTTTGAAAAAAAAACCGGTTTCAAACCGGTCCGAACCGTTTGATAGGTTCGAGTTTTTGGTGAGCCAAACCGGTTTGTAACCCGAACCGGTTTGAAGATAAACCAGTTTGACCCCACTACGAAAAAACCGGTTCGGTTTTGAACCCGAACAGGTTTGGGCATAAAAACGGGTTTGTACACCTCTAATCTACATGCCGAATGATGATTTTAAAGATCACTTGGAGCCGATTTAAATGTGTTTAAAGTACATTTAAAAGTAATAAAAAAGAAAGTATGCAAGTTCTGATCTAAATGAGTAAAACTCATAAGACAACAGGTTAAGGGATTCAAATTCTATACCAAGCATTCAAGCATGATTAAAATAATTGTTTTTCAAAGTAAGTGTAATTATAGTGTATTGAGAGGTAAAAGTAGTAAATATAAGCAAATGGTTGTTAGCAATGGATTGTGTTCAAGAAGCATACTAATACTAATGATAAGTTAGTAAGGATGTGTCGTCAATTACATGGATAAAAGAGAGTACTAACCTTCTTTCTCATTGGAGCTTCGGGAAATCTTCTTGTTTCATGGTAGATGCCTCTCTACATCAACTTGTTTATCTCACCATAACCATAAGCGATTAATTATCACATGGTTACAACCGGGCCTACGTTTTAGATAATATGGTTGTGTAAACTTGATCGAATGATAAATGTGAACATTTGGTCATCATATGCATGCACTTTTTATTGCTTGTGTTATTGGTATGTTGTATTGATTGGAAGACACATTATTCTGGATTACTCAATTGTGACAATCACAATATATTAGCATGGTTGAGGATAGGATATCTAGTGGTCTAGTGTGCTTTAACATAAGTCGGTCAAGCATTGAATCAATGTCTATAATGACATGTAACCAATTAAGCATTCTTATCGCTTGTAATCAAGTAACCAGACCAAAAAAGACAATGACATTGCAATTTTTTTTCTTACAAGTAAACAAACCTTTTTCTTCTTGTGTGTAATTCATGTAATTATTCGTCTAGAAAACTTCAAACCACTTGAATTTACTTTTATAAAGACTTGTATTGCCTTTAATAGCTTATGACAAAAAGAATAAGGGTCCGGGCCATATCTATTAGTTTTAATGATGTGAGAATTATACTTGTAATATTATCAAATCATACAGACTATTTGTGCAATTTTCTTAAAATTAAAAAGTAAATCAATAACTAAATAATAGTTAATAAATATAGGAGTTGATCACATTAAAGGTCCTTATGGTAAGGCCTAATTTCACTTGTTGTCCCTAACTATAAAAAAATTACTATATAGATCCAAAGAATCCCGCCTAACCTCCGCCTGTTAATTACACAAGAGGTTAGGTTGAATACCTTTAGAACATTCTTCTAGTTATCACACTTAGTGAGCAAAAGTAAAATCAGAATTGAACACAAGATCTTTCATGTAATTAACTATAGATGGTAACATATAAAATGTAATTTTTATTTATTTTTTATTGTTATTTTTCTTTAACTTGTTTTTAATTTATTTTTTATTTTTATCTGCTTCTTTAACCTTAGTTTGTTTTTATTAATCTTTATTTTGAGTTTTCTAACTTTAATTTGATTTTATAATCTTTAAACTTTGTTTTTCTCGATACAATTTGCTTTAAATAACGGCTTTCCTCCAAAATAACATAGAATTAACTTGAAAAATTACACGGGTTAACTATCTAGTAAATGGGCCATGTTTTGTAATTCGTGGGCCCTTATTGAGCCACAACGGGGCTGTCACTTTGAGCCAATATTTAGGAATTAGAAAATGAGCTTATATATATATATATATATATATATATATATATATATATATATATATATATTATATATATTATATATATATATATATATATTATATATATATATATGTATATATATATATATATATATTATAAAATCAGTTGTTACTTGTGCACAAAAATCCAGTCACTACGGTAGTATTTCAATGTTCCAAACTACAATTTTTAGCCGCCTTTATGGGCCTTACTAGGCCTGTTTCAGACATCCCTCTTTGGTCCTCTTTCGGGTTTTAAAAACTTATTATTTTGTGTCTTCACATCTTGTATTTTATGGTTTAAGTGCGTAAAAGTGCTATCAAGAAAATGTGCATCTAACGACTGAATTTTTTTAAAGGGGTTTGGTACATTGATTTGGGCCAACCGGTAGCATGTGATTTGGGTTGTTTGCGCCATCAATAGCGGTCATTTAGGCCTATTTTAGGCCTAGTTCTTGATTATATACATATGGTTAGGGTACCGTATTATTATGGGACTTAAAACTCAATATACCTTAAGTTTAACAAGTGCGAAAAGACGGTTTTTGGTTGATTGTTTTAGCAGCCTCAAGGGGTCCCTTTCGGTCCGTTAGGAGCTCTTTTAGTATGTCATTTCCACCGTTAAAAGGTGCTTATGAATTATCAAACCATATTAAAATATAGTGCCTTGATTACGCTTCACACATATGTAATTTTTGTTATTCTTGGTTTGGTTTTTGAAAGGTTTGTGCACTTTGGTTTGATTAACAACTTGGGGACTTATAAAAACTTAGTATTATCATAGATAAATAAAAGACAAGAGTGAGTAGGAGTTGTTACCAACAACACGATAAAACGAGCATGTGTGAAGTGCGAGATTGAACTACAAACTTGATGATCCTCCCCTTTCCTTCTTGTGCTAGGCCGAAACTCAATGAAAAATAAGGGGCGGAGTGGTTGATTTTGTGGTGCCCAAATCTAAGAGATGATGGGTTCTTTATCTAGGTGATCATGGTGATCATTAACTTCTAGTTTCATCAATCATTGGAGACAAGGCTTAATACAATCATACAAGACCATAAAGCATCAGTTAACATCTTGGTGGGGTGGTGATTTGATTGTCAAGGACAGGGGGAGGGGCATTTTGGTTTCGGGTCATAGTGATTATTTGGTGGTCCTTACGTTTTGTTCTGTTTTATACGTTTGTTTATTATTGTGTCAAGTAACATTCTCGGGTCTTACAAACATATGTGTGGATAGACTTTTATATATAGTTGAACGATTTAATTTTCTGTGTTTCTTCTGTTAGTAATTATGGTGCGTGTCTCAACGGTTAACGTTATTGGTTTAATTTCTATTTTTTTGTTTTGTCTATTGAATCGATGATGAAAAAGGAAGGTGAATATAAATTTATTCTTAAGCTAACTATTCAATGTATTATGTTAGACTTATGCGGGATTTTTAATGCAACATTTGATAATGCAACATAAGTTGATTTATACAAATTACATAATTAGTCCTTTATTAGTTTGAGTAATGACACAATTAGTCTTTATATGTAAATATGTCTAAATACCTTTACTTGTAAAATAATTGATGTTAGCGTGTTAGAGTTAATTGGGACGTGTTATTAAAAACACATAGAGTGACATAACAATTTTAAAATCTTTGGAGACAACCCGTTATTTAGACCCAACAACAAGAAGCAGAGATAATTACTCTTGATTATGTTATTAACTTTTATTTGGTTATTTTAATTCTTTTAACTTTTATTTTTAGTTGGTTTATAAACTTTTATTCAACTTTTTTAGTTTTTTAAATACTAGTGAAAACTACACAAATAGTTCTTACAGTTTGGTTATATTATTAAGTTTAATTACCATGTCGTTAAAACTAACGAGCAATAGTGGCAGGGATTAAACTTGCAACCATCTCATACATGTTTTGACTAAGTTTGTAATTTTAAAATTTGATTTTGCAATATAATCACATAGAATAATAATTTGATACATTTGTAATAACCCATATGAAATTAAAGTATAAGAATTATATATACCAAGATTATAGCTTATCAATATCTTCCGTTATGCTTGTTATCATTAATCTAAACATGTCATGTTCGCTGGGTGACAGATTTAAATCAACATGAACCCGAAAATTTATACAAACCTGAAAACAAAACGATCCTTGAAAATCATCGCAAACACATAATCCCGAAAGAACAAGCGTATTTGATGGATGCGTATTTGTTGGAAGACACAACGCAATCTCTTTTGAAACTATTTGTTTTTCTTTTGGCATGAAGTTCGTTTATTTAATTAAATAAATGAACATGAGCAAAAAAATTTGTTTGTTTAACCAAACAAATGAACATGAATACATGTTTTGTTTGTT